>KZ119032.1:0-36731 GCA_002153405.1 Mycosphaerella populi pn0402 | reverse complement strand
AGATCCATGCCTTGAAATTCCTTTCTTCACAGGGGGAATAAGCTCTGTATCGGATGCGATATATCAAAATCCATTAACCTGGTCTTCTACGGCCCAATCCGACCTTTCAGTGTGGTGCCTCTTGCTTGCCTTTGGCAGCAATGTACCACAGCGCCCGCATTTGCACTTTGGGACTCCTGCATTTATCCCACTATCTCCACGGATGCCGATCTGTCTTCTGACAACCTCTACATCAGCACCCGTAGAGCCAGGAGGGGAAGTGCAGCCCGGGTCAAGCGCGGAGCGTGAGATTGGAAGGACACTAACGGGACAATTCTATATTGTAGCTTTCGTATACGTAAACAAGTCCACTATTTCCAAACCCAGATATAATGCAAATCGCCTGTTTTTCATCTTCCAAGGTTCCTCCCACCATGCTATAGTCTAATCCACGCCGTCTATTTTTTTTTTTCGTCCCCGCCCCCCCTTCCCCCCGGGGTTCCATCAACACTTCACACCTGTATACTCTATATTATGCCAGAATCAAAACCGATCCTGGATCCCAGCCCCCTCCTCAGCCTGCAACCTCTCCTCATTCAGCTTATGCCACCATCCATGAGACGGATCCTTCGTCTCCTCCGGCGCACCACCAACAACCTGCCCATTGACCCACTCGTCCCACGGCTTCGGACTTAGAATATAGTGCACATTCTTGACTTTATCGTCGCGCCAGATAGCGTCATGCACGCCTTCCCAGCGGAGGGTCTTGAGGGCATTATAGATATACGGGAGGCCAACCCAGCGGCCATGAAAGAGGTCGCCGAGGAGCGACTGATCGGCGAAATCGTAGTCGGCGGTTGCGCCGCTTGAGAGCTGGTTGACGATTTTGTCGTAGATGCCTTTAGATGGGTTGACGACTTGGAGGCCGCCGTTGGGGATTCCGAGGCCGGTGTGTGAGGGGGCGCCGTCCGTTTGGGCTTTAGCGGGATCGGAGTGTTGGGAGGTGAATGCGCAGTTCTGGGATGTCCTGCTGGATAGTTAGAGCTTTGGCTGTCGGTGGAGGCTTTTTTTTGTTTGATGTGGCGAGGGGGGATCACGGACCATTCTTTGGGGTAGTGAGGTTTCTTCAATGGATTACATGTGCAGGCGTGACTGCATGCGAAGACGCGATTGCCATCGCCGTTCTGAGAAGGGGGGTCGAGGTCGAGTTCCATTAGCTCGTCCATGTTGTTGAGGACGAGCATGTCGCTGTCGAGCTGGACGACGCGCTCATACTCGGTCAGAGAGAATGGGGTCAGTTTGGACCAGCAGTCGTAGAAGCGAGGGTCGTTGGTATACTCCTTGGGAGTAGACGGTAGGAGATAAGCCACATGTTGCTTGAGGATGCCGCGCGCATCCAGGGCTTTGTGGCCTTCTTCGGGGAAAGCGTCTGTGTACAATGCCACGAGGGGGTATTTGGAGCCCGACTTCTTCAGGGAGAAGTCCAAAGTTAACAAGCCGGAAAGATAGGCCGTGTTGGTAATGAGAGTTGTCCAGACTATTCCTGTACATTAGCGCCGGATGCGTGCATTGGGGGACAGGGATCTGCATGGCGTACCTTTGGCAGGACGAGTGTCATTGCTATCGGACATTTATGTGGAGGGATATGACGTGCTGGCAATCTGAGAAAGTACGTATGAAGGGAAGACCAAGGTCGTGGGCACGGCCGGAGAATCGCGCGGCGCTGTGGACGGACGTGGGATGTAGGTCGGATGTAGATTAGGGGACCACACGAAGCAACGGAAATAAAGGCACTCCCGAGATAGCGATATAGATATAGATGGAAATCCGCCAGTGGAATTGGGCCGAAAGAACGAAGAAAGCGAGGAAAAGATGGCGGGGGTTGGAAGCTGATTGCGTTATCGCGATCTCCCGATGTGGGGAAACGCAGCTTCGAGCTGCTTTCGTCTTCCCAGGGCCAGGGATACGAAGGGCGGCAATCGAGTCAATGGACTTGAAAGGCGTAGCGAGGGGTGCAGCCCAGGCCGAAATTCAATATGCCTAATACTCTATACTGGTAGCATCTAGAAAAACCAAGGAAATTCGGTTGACAACACTGTTCCAAATGGATTGGGACTGCTTTTGGATATAGATAGTAACACAGAATATAAGGTGGCCCCGTTAGCAGACCTTTTATTACCCCGGGTATATCGAAAATTAATTACTTCCTGGACTTGTTCGTCTTTGCTTCATGCTTCCTACCCTTCCAACTCAAACCGATGGCCTTGACTCGGCAGTTCTGCAGGTGGGGGACCAACAGATCCCTCCATCTCAACCCGATTATCATGAGTCTGCAATTCCGCCGCTTCAGATGGCGCAATATCCGACTTCCTATCACTAGCCAACCCATCCCCGACTTGAGAATCAGCCTCGACAGGCAGCGTGCTAGTATGTTTTGACTCCAGTTCCGACGCAGCGACAACCCCCGTATCAGTCTCCACGGGACGCACCGCCTCACCACCATCCGGCTTGTTCTTGTTACGACGACGTCGAAGAAACCAGAACACCAATAATGCAATAATGATCAACGCTCCTACACCGACACCGACTCCGATTCCTGCTTTCGCGCCGGTGCTCAGCCCCGAGGAAGCGGGCGAAGGTGCGGCGCCATCGTTGTAGCCCCAGATCGGATATCCCCGAATCATAATATCGGTTTTGATGGCTGTGCGCGTAGTTATGGACCAGGGATATGATGACACGGAAGCTTTGTCGGTTGGCTTCACCGCGTAGGCCAGTCTTGAGGTCATTAGGTTTGAGTGACATGTTCCCGGCATAGTCGCGGTTCCTCTGTTCATGGACGTGCCCCAGCCCCTATTGTATAGTTAGAATCTTGCGCATCTAATTTATATCTTGCTAACCGGTATCCAAGGTTACGCGATTCGCACCAAAGTGACTGCGATCGCATTCGCAAAGGGGATTTGGATCTACTTACGAGGGACAGCACATAGTCATAGTCAAAGTACCCAATTGATTTGTTGCCGTCGTAGCTACGGTCCAGCCAGTCGGACAAACAAAGGGGCCCAGGGAAGTAATAGTAGCTGATTCCAAGTTTGACGATAAGGACACAGGGGTCATGGCGGAGGGCAGACATTGAAGGTCAGTGTTGACCCATTTGCCATACTGCGGCCAAAAGGCCGACATAGTCGACCAGCCGGTGCCGGCGGGGGCGAAATAGGAGCTTGAACAATCATTTGGAAGAGACCACGGCGTTGTGAGCGGTTGGAATTCGATGGCCGTGTAACTGCTCGTCACCGCTGCCAGGGTAGAGGCCATGCTGCCGGGTTGAAGAAGAGCAAAAGTCGAATTGTCAACGCGACGATCAATATCCAGTGACTCCGAGACTAACTCATCTTGTCTTGGGGGGGATTTGTGTTTCCTTCAGCCCCGATCTCGTACTAAGGCCGCGTTAAGGCCCCTCGTGGCGCATTGGCTCGGGATCAGTGCGACCCAAATAAAACCCAGGCGCTGGTCCTTTCTCGAACTCTTCATGAACAAAGTAGATCCAGATCATATTTATGTAGCACATTGTCTCCTTGGGTTTTGGGAATCGAATGAACTTGAACAACTGCAGGATCCATGCAGCATATCAATAACCCCATCGGCTTTTGGGAGGAGACAAAGAAACAGCATTGCAGGTTGTCACCACCTAACTTATAATTCGTCCATTAGTCATTACCTCTCAGCTCTGCACCAAGACCGATATTGGCTTAACGTGTTGATCCTGAGGGGATAGTTCGCCCCGCAATTGAAATACAAGAGCCAGTAGTTTGCTAATGGATTAATGCATTATGAACCCACAGACGTGGCTCCCCACTGGCTATACCTAAATGAAGCCGAAATAAAAGCTTAGCTTATAGGTGCAAAGTAACGAACCCACGACGAATGTTGACCCTTCGTGTCAACGGTATTTCAGCCAGGCGTCTTCCGGACAAGCCGGTCTATTAGTCTCAGTCCTCTCTCTAGGAGCCTAGAGGTATACAATTCGTCCTCAGCTTGTTTCCTTCGACATCATCTCCCCAGCAATATCCATAGATGAGTATATTGATAGATCGAATAAAGAGTATTCATGCAGCACTCCATACACCACAACGACAAAATATCAGAACCGTCGTACTATTGCGTGGTAGTACCAAAACTCTTCAAGCTATTATGCATCTGCCCACCAATTATCATTATTCAACATAAAACAAACAATACCGAAACCACCATCCCACCTCCAACATCCTCCTAAACCCTCCATCTCGACCTCTTCCAACCCAGTTCCACCCCAACCCCTTGGCCCCAGGAACCACGAACTAGGTGCAATATAAACAACCCCCCCCCGGAACGTGGCACGATCCTCGTATCGGACCCCCCCGAATCCACTTCACCAATCCCGCGATCCACACAATATCCCAGGGCCCGGCACATCAGGTCTCTCACGACGGCGCACAGCCGCACGCAGCACCGCGAAATAAGAGCCAGAGGACAGGATACGTCAGCCCGTCAGGCGTCCCAGAGCGATCCTAGTGTACTTACGGGACGTGGGCCTATGACAGCGGTAGGGCAGGGGGTGGCGGCCGTTGTGTGGTCTTGCGTGCAGGGGACTAATGCGGGCCAAGCGGGGGTGTAGCCGGTTGCCTAATTGGGTAGTAAGGGAGTTGGTATGGAAGGAGTACATGCATAATGCATAGGGAGATAAGACGATTAATTGAGGAGTTTTAGGGTCTGCGGACGGGATCGAGATAAGGTTATTTGTAACATTCAATTTGGATCAAGGGGGTCTCTAATTTGATGAGTTTATTTGGGGCTGAAAGGGTAGATGCACTGGATCTAATGGAGGGGAAATGCAAGCATATACAGTGTACTCTGGCAACAGAGTAGAAACACAGCGACTTGGACCTTGAAATCTCATCCATCTCTGCTGAGGGGTGGGGGGGCGGATTAGGGCCAAGATCAAGAGGAAACTATACATCCAAATCCATTCTCAAATGTCTACCCGCTGTATCCCACAGCATCAAGCTCCTTACGCACGGAGTCTTCAGTCTGGATCTTCTTCATCTGAGTATCCTCAAGCTTCTCGCCACCCGCAAGACGCATCTTCAGCTCGTCGATGGCCCGGATCTTCTTGAGAAGGCCACGGACTTTCTTCTCCTGAGCCGACGGGTCAATAGCAGGAGCAGCGGCCGGAGCAGGAGGGGCAGGGGCAGCAGCAGGCTGCTTAGAGGCGGCGTTGCCATTCACAGGCGAGCCGTTCGGCTTGCCACGGTTGCGATTGCGGTCAGGGCTGGGGCCAGTGGGCGCGTTGGGAGGAGGCGCGTTCTCCTCGTCCTTAGCCTTCTTGGCGGCTTCACGCTTCTTCTTGTTCTTCTGTGCAGATTTGGAGAGCTTCTCGTTCTGGTTGTCGGCACCTGGGGGGAGCGCAACACCGCCACCTGGGGCCGCACCAGGAGGGAGATACTCCTCTGCTGGCTCCGCGCCTGGAACCTCACGACGGCGAGGCTTGCCGAAGCCGTTCATGCTGGCGCCGGGGACGCCATCACGCACAAAAGCAGCTCCACCTTGGTCTTCACGTTTGAAGGCGAGTGGGGTCATCTGGCCACGGGCACCAGGGGGTCTGTAGGCACCGGCGGGTTTCACGGGGGCCTTGCGGGTACTCAGGTAATCGGTGGCAGAGGGATGAGCGATGGGGAGCTTAGTGAAGGGGTCACCCAGAGGGTGCTGGTGAATACCCTGAGGGCGCCAGGTGACGTCGTATAGCTCGGTCATATCCTCGTTGTACATCAAGCCACCACTGAGATGCCAGATGCGTACACCGTTGTCGACACGTAGACGGGGGCTAGTGGTGGCAGTCAAAATGTATTGTCCATCTGGCGACCAAGCGCACACGCTGGCGTTGGATGCTTCGACAGTAGCAATTTTGTGGAAGTTCTTGTCCATGTCGTAGATGTCCATTTGGCCTGCCAGGTTACCGAAACCAGCAACCAGGACGAATCGGCCATGCGGCGAAAATTGAATAGTGTTTCGCGGGCTCAGAGGGAAATTGTGTTTAGCAACACCACGCAGGTTGAAAATGGTAGTCTTTGCAGGCATATAACCGTAGACAACACCGAACTCCTTCGAGTTCGGGTTCCAACTCACATCGTGAATAGGACCCTCTTTGTCTAGACACACATATTAGCAAACGTGGACTCAGTTAATTTGATTAGAAAGGCTTACCAAGGTCGACTCTGGAGTCAAACGCGCCGCTGGCGCTGAGCAAGTACAAGGTAGTCTCGCCGTAGTAACTCTTGCCGGTACGGTCAACCTCAGTCTGAGCGAGCACGATAAGAGTGGTACCAGATGAGTTCCACTTCAACTGGACCTTATCACCCTTGAAGAAGCTCTTTTGCGAGACCGAAGCACCGAACTGCGGCACGATGAAAACCTTGACGGAAGCAGGCTGGCCCTTGCGCTCTGGAACGAACACCGCAATTGAATGGGTCTGTCCAGGCGAGAGTGCAAAATCCGAAACACCCTCTACACGCAATTTATTCCAAACCGTCGACAGGTTGTCACTCTGGTAGAATTGGACCTCGTTGGTCACGACACGGGCGCACAGCTTCTCATCGGAAGTATATTGCAAGTTCCAGCCGGTCTGCGACTTCTGGACATAACTGCCCACAATCGAAGGCACGTTTTCGCTCTCGATCGCACGCCACACCTTGAGATTCTTGGTCGCGTCTCCGTTGGCGTCCTTGCTTGGTCGCTGCCAGGTGATCACATAAGTGCCGAGCGGCGAGAAACCAAGCTCGAACACGTTCTCTGCGGCGATTGTCGAGACAACGTTGCCTGTGGTCGGGTCGACAATAGTAACACTTTAGGAACATAATTGATTAGACACCAGATAGGCACGTGAGTTGTGAGAGCTGACTTACTCTTCAGGAGACGCCCATGCAAAATAGCGACCGCATGGCGAGTATGCACTGCAGCGCAGATTCCCCTCGGGTCTATTAATTAAAGTAAGTCATTGAGTCCCACAAAACATGCCATCGAGCGTACGAACCTCACAAACCCCGACAAAGGCTCATAGGAGGGGGCAGCATTCATGATGCCAATCCCCTTAAGAGTTCGGTCTGAAAGGCAAATCAGTATAAATAGTCAATACACAGAGACCGTGCGACAAATTTTCACACGGGATTAAGCTGGTAGGAGATGAGAACGCACAAGCAAGCTGTGTAGGAGCCGCCATCTTGAGTGTAGAAAGCTGGATAGCTGAAACCACGGAAAAGAAGAAAAAAAAATCGAGATGAAAGATCAGATATGATCTCTCTCGCGTGTGCAGATAGTTAAAGAGTCTTGATAGATTTGCAGGCGTCTAAGCACAGCAAAAGGCAGATAGCCGTCTGAAGGATTCCAGACAAGCTAGTTCGCAAGGACAGTGGGCTGAGCGACACAATCGACGGAGGCCCGTTGTGGAAGCAAGCGAGAGACTTGTAAATATCAAGACGATCCGACGAATAAAGCGATGAGAGTGATATTTGAACCTGGGATTTCGTGGCTTTGGGGCGTTGAAAGGGATCCAGCGACGTGGCAAGCGAGTTGGTACCTATTTCTAGGGCGGGGCTTCAATTGAGCGACGAGGCGATAGAAAACAGGAGCTTGTCGAAGTCTTCTCTTTGCTAGACAAGTCAATGCCAGCAGGGCAGAGCCGGGGGGGAGTGGTGTGTTTGGGGGGGGAGGTGGGGAAGAATGAAGAGTTGAAAGAGAAAATTCGGGTGTTGGGGCTTCAGGTCGGAGGCGGCATGCCGTCATGGTCTGGGCCGAACCCCGGGTTTCTCATCTCTATAGTCTCGAGTTTCTAAGTGACACTGTATCTTGGCTCATTTTGTCTATGTCTTGCACCTTCTAGGAAATATAGAGTTGCTCACCTTCATTCACTGGGCTCTTTGGAGTTTTGTGTGTCAATAGTACCATTCTTAGTCATGGGGGAAGCGTCTGAATACGGCATTTCTTCAATGACTTCTACGCTCAGCGCTGAACGATAAAAATATGGAATCCATTAAGGTGAGATAGACGTTAGGTTTGGTATTCAAGTGAAAGGGTATTGGGTACTTGAGGAAGTTTGAGCTCCATGATAAAAGCGAGAAAGGGGCTATAATGACCATTTAATTTGATAGCAGAAGATGCCATATTCTATTTTGTGCCCTGAAGTTAATGTTCAGATTTTAGTCTTGGATTTACATTTTAGTGTACTCCATACTGACCTCAATAATCAAGGGTACGCGCATACGCAGTCGACATATCAGCGCAGCTTGACTTGCATGCGTGAAACCTACAGTCACCGCGTACAAAAAGCTGCAAGGCCCCAACACGTCCCCCAGCAAACAATCCGTCTAGTTCCCGAAATAAATAAAAATAAAGGGTAGTACCTTGTTGATAAATGCGCTGAAATAATTCATAGTTCGTGTCCCATAAGTATCTGTCGTAGCCACCAAAAAGCGGCCCTGTAGCCTTTCTCCCAGATACCCGCTCCGCATAGAAGTACATCCTGCAAGATCGACGAGGACCTAGGCCAGGCTGAAAAAAGAAAGCATACATGTCTTCTCATAAGAAGACTCAAAAATCACCGCCCAAAACCAGCAAAAAGAAGGCAAAGCAGAAAAGAAACATCCATAATGTCCATGAAAAGGAAGAAAAAAACGCCGTCCTAAATACCTTGGTCTACCGATTCACGGAACAATCACATCCAGGCCGCATCTATTCACGACCCGGTGTTCCAAAGCCACTGCTACTGGGATTGGACGGCGTAACCAACCGCGGGGTACGAGCAGTAGTATCAACAACATCTTGATCATAGGTCATACCGTCCAGCATCCGCGCATCCTCAGTAACAGGCTCTGGAGTCATCGAGCCAGCCGGCGAAGGCGACATCATAGGACTATCACCCGTATGAATCTGCTGCTGCTGCTGCTGCTGCTGTTGTTGCTGCAGGTAGGACGCAAGGGCGTTAGGGCGACTGACATTCGAGCTGCCAAAAGAAGTGGGTCTGTTACCGCCCGACGAGAGACGATTCAGGCCAGCGGGACGGGAAGTTGGGCCGCTGATGGTACTATTTGCGCCCTCGCCGAAGCCGACGAGGCTGGCGTTGCCCTCGTCGCTGACATTACTGACGCTGGAGACGCCGTCGTCGACATCCGGGTCCTCGCTCATCTTGTCGGCGTCGAAGGCGTCGCTGCTGCTGGCCCAGGTGGTGTGGCCGCCAATGCTTCCTGTGGCACTGGCGCTGCCGACGGTGCTGCGCTCTTTCAGGGCCAGAGCGGCGTGGCTATCGAAGTATCCCGGCGCGTGTGAAACGGGCGCGGCGGCGTTGGAAGGGGACTGACCTCCTGCACGGGCGGTCGCAACCCGCTCCAGGCCCGCTAAGCGGGAGATACGGTCTGCGCGTTCGGCCTCGAGGGTTGTGGTAGAGGAGACGGATGCGGAGGAGGATTGGTGCGCATGTCGTGGATGGCCGAATGTTTGGCCACGATGGCCGTCTTTGATCGCTGTTGTAGACAGAGTGGAAAGGGACGTAGTGCCGGAGTTTGGAGTACCTCTGCCATCACCACCATCCCATAAAAGGTCAGTCACTCAGTCATCCATGTCAGTGTGTCTTGGAGCTTTCAGGGGACAATGTAAGTTGAATGGCGGAACTGGGGGGGGCAGTGGCTTACGGTCCCATGTCCGGCGTAACAGGGTCGGAAGGAGGTGGAGGCAGATTGATAAAGGTGGGAGTAGACATGTTGGCAAGAGATTCGACCGTTAGTGCCGTTCGACACTGAGTTGGGAAGTGAGGTGAAGTCAGAGTATGAACAAGAATTGGGCTGAAGCGGGAGCGGAGGAAACTTTCAGAATGACAGTCGAGGAATCACTGGTCCTGGTGGGGTTTGGATAGAAGTTACGATGGAAATTGCGGGGAGGTGACGAGTTAGCGCGAGGATCAGTCTCTGGAGCGGAAACATTGAGTACTCAATCGCACTGATAAGGTTTAGTTGGTATTTATCATACGAGCATTTCTGACCAGGTAAGTATCACGTCTACTGTTCCTCGTGCATAAGAAGCATTCGTGTACTTCTCGGTAGAGCTTCTCTGCATAGTAGCTCTATATCCTCCGTGTTACTGTCGAGTGTTCAGGGAAGCGAGTATTAGATTGCCGTAGAGGGGAAGACAGCATACTGTCGTGCCCGAAAGCCCCCGTATAGATAATACAAGCTAGGCCGCGATTAGGTTAGACGGCCTCTATAATTTCTTTGATTATGGAGAGCGACGTCATATTGCCCAAACAACCAATAAGAGAGGAAGTGGCTACACAACTCCCCTTCAATTGGGATACCATCGATTGGTTCTGAAACTACAAGGATCAAGATAGGATGACAGCAATTTCATACATTCATTCATTCGTACAAGGCGTCTCTCTGCTTTTAGGCGCTTCAAGAAGAAAGAGAGAGACGTTGGGGCTGTGCCATCATTGACTAACATTGCGGCCCTCATAATGCCCACGCAAGTCGTCTACTTCTTTTTGTAATCGAGTCAAATCAGCCAATATGTCCTGTGCATTAGACGGTTGGGGTAATTGCTCAGGCCCTGGTAATGTTGATTGGGCACCAGAAGCGCCATCGCTGCTCTGTATCCGGATCATAGAGTCCCGACCCCGACGACGCGCAGGGGGTGGCGGTGGTGGGGCTGATGACCCTGATCCTAAGCTACCATACGAAGAGGCTCTGCGATTTGGCGATGTCCCAGATCGCGAAGAAAAGGATAAATTCTCTGGTGCGCCAGTAGAAGAAACGCTAGGTCGAAGATCGCCCGACGAGGGTGGAGGCATACTGATACGTTTTCCGTTTTGGGAGGAGGATGGGCCCTTAGATTTTGTAGATGGGCCAGGGCTGGGGGGCTGGGAGCCGCCGTCATTGCTCTCGGAGTCGACGGAAGAGATAGTGAGGCGGCTGGCGCTGGATTTAGATTGAGTGGATTTTGATCTATGCATCTGGCTCTGGCGTCTGCTCAAAGGTGGCGTTGGGGGTCGCCTGTTTTGAGAACGAGTGCGGGAGAGCGATTCTGACGATTCTGTAGCTATTGGATTGTCCGAATAACCCTGTGAGTTTTCTCCACTAGCTGCTTGTGCCACCGAAGTCACATTGGGCGTGCCTGTTGATCGGAAAGCTGCATTCTCGGCAGGTAAGGAATTGTACGAGAGGCGTTTGGATGAGCGGGCTGGCGGCGGCTCCGGGATCGACCCGGTATTGGGTATAATGCTGATTCGCTTGCCATGATGGCTTTTAGGAGGTGGTGGTGGTTTCTTCTCTCTAACTGCACGGCCAGGGGCATTGGGATTGGTATTATGTTCAGAAGGTGTCTGGTCCGTTGGCCGATTAAGCGATTGCGAAATGCTCGAGGCATCAGAGGCGTTGGTTTCCGGCGTCGTTTGTACATTATATTCTCTTGATAAAGAAGCGGTTGATGGGGATGCAATCGATTCTCTACCCGTGGATGGAGCTAAGTGTGGAGTAGACCCAGAGGAATCTTCGGATCGATTTCCAGGAACCCTCGAGATCGCGGAGCTCTGATTCCCCTCATCCAGATCATCATCATCACTTGCTGGGGAATCCGGATTGAATGGGTCTGCTGCTTGCTCATCCGAAGACGCCGTATCGTCTTTTTCTATCTCGGGGGATAATGAGGGCTTTTTGGGGTAGTCGCTGGATATCTGAGAGGCGGCAGACTCGAGTGGTTTAGAAGGGGATTCCGACGATAGCTGTTCTGGAGGTAAAAATGTAGAATCTGGAAAATCTGGAACTGTAGTCGAAGCTACAGCTGGAGTAGTGGTCGCAGCTCCTAATCCACACTCGGTCAGCACTTGCCTAGAGGCCGTGGGGTTCGAGGTTTGGTTCGTGTCTTATCGGGACCTGGCGGGGACAACAAGAAGGTCGTTTGGGAGGGATTGGGCAGCAGCAAAGGGGAAGGAAACTCACCGTCTGCAACCCTCGCACGGAAGGGATTGAAGGCCGACATCGCGATGAAAAGGGGCGAGTCTTCTCAGCCTGGAGGATGAAAGAGGGGGGGGACTTCCACCCCCGCCGAGCTTCTTATCCATTCAGGCTTCTGACGCGCCGCTTTCCGATCGACTTGTCCGGACACCCCGACAGGCTGCAGTTGTAAACTAAACCCAGCTCCGAGGCTACTATAGAAAGAAGGATATTGAAGGCCAAGAATGAATAAGATCCTGTTTAGAAATGGAATAGTAGATAAAGCTTGCTATAGTACAAATGCATAATGGCATAATGGAGGCAAAGACCTTCCAGTAGAAGAATAAGAATCACAAGAGCCCCGGAGCCCGCCAGAAACATCAATAATTAGAATAAACCTCCCACGCCATTTGTTTATAAGAGACAAGTGGGACATCAAAAGACACGCATTCACAGAGCCTGCCCCACTGCCTATGTAGTCACCAATTTATCACCGCTCGTTATACACATGCCACGTATCTTCCTCCTCGAAAAACTTATTCGCCAGCAGCTTGCCACTCTCTGTGGTCTGGCTGAAAGCAATTTGGTCCTTGGGCAACTCCATCCCATAAATAAAATTGCTCACGACGCAATCTAACAGGTCGAGAGCGATACCCTTTCGTCGTGAAGCCCCGGATGTCCAGATGCGCGAGACTCCGACGATGGCCGGGTGGAGCTCATCCCGGACGGAGACGGACGAGTCAGTCGTAGCACCGTTGGAGTCACCCGGGATCACCGGCTGAGACTCCCAGATGCGTTCAGTTAGGCAGAGCCCAACACACCGGCTATCCTTCATGTGTAAGAAGACGCGGTAGCGGTCGACCTTCTCTTCGGATTCGCTATGGCTGAGATGCTTGGGTGGTTCCGTTTGACTCCACAAGACTTCGTCTTCAATCTCTGGAGATGATAATTCCTTATTCACGACCTCGAGCACCTTCTTCGCTTGGTTCTTTGCGCTCGGTGAGGCCTTGCGATCCACAATTACCACGTAGCCTTCTTCGAATCGAGTCGCTTCGTAGACCCAGCGCGACGCGTTCGCCCGCATGAATGCCTTCCCTAGATCCACTCCCGTCGAGTTCATCTCGTGGAACTTTTTGTGTAGTGCCGCATCTTCCGTGTTGGATGGGATATACTCCATGCCGCAGGTTCCGCAAGCTTTGCGTACTTCATTTCCTAAATCGATCTGCATCTGTCGCAAAGCAGGCTGCTTCGCGGGCTTATTCTGGGACTGTTGCTGCTGTTGCTGTTTCGGCGGGTCGGCAGAAGAGCGCACACTGTTTGAGTTGACTTCGGTCAAGGGCGAGCCGGTTGACGCGTCTTTGTGTTTGCGCTTCAAGAAGGAAAAGGTTGGCTTGCGAGTATTGGCGGGCGGGGGTGTCAGCCGTGGTGGTGGCGACGAGGGCGGCGTGGTGAGATCGTCGATATCATCCAGGGTGCCCTCGGACAACACAACTGAGTTGCGACGTGAGGGGCTGGATAGCACGGCGGCGGATGACTCGCGAATCGCATACTGGAGGTTGGTCTCAGCTTCGTCGGATTCGTCCTGGACGCGTCTTTTTTTGGCGGCTCGCTCATCGTCATAGACGCGCCATGTTGGTCTCCCGTATGTTTTCATGAGGCCTCTGGAGGGGTAGCAGGATTAGCGATTCGAGCGCGTGTCCAGCGAGAAACTGAGCACCTACCGCTTGAATGAGTTGGTGACTGTCCACGGCATCTCCCTGGAATTGTCGAGATTTCCCGTGGTGGGAGGTGGGAGATGTTTATTTCTTGACACGGGGGGGGTTTGCTAATTTACAGCGGATCGCCCGGTTCCACCACACGCGGTGCCGCTAACTGGATTAGGCCATATTGTTCGACTGGAGGAGGGAAAGCAGCTTCTTACCTTTATCCCTTGCTGAGATTCTCGGATGGAGGGGAAAGATGGAAGAGAAAATGACAGAGCTTGCAGAAGGAGCTTGCGTTTAGGGGAGTTGCGTCCGATGGCCAAGCCCAATCAGCATCCAGTGGAGAGAAATTAGCCCTTATTAAATGTCAATCAGGAGGTCGCCACCGCGAAATTACGACAAAGGAGCGTGATCGCGAGAGATACTAGTTAATCACTCGAGGTAGAATTCAAAGCTAGGTGTGTTGGGTCAAACGGAGTTCTACTTCTATCTAAATTCCTGAATGCCTGCCTGGTATGTCCTGTGGGACGTGCTCGTCGGGCAGGGTTTCTATTTGGTTCGCCCTGTCGACGTTGGCGTCAGGAACCAGTCAGCATCCAGCCAATTCCAAACACACGCCTCTTACAACCAATGACCATCCCCAAACAGAGCCAACACACCTCCCAGCCAACCCTAGATAGTGTTGGTGCAAGGTTGCCGGGCGACTCGCGGGGTATGAGTAATGACTTCGCCCCCCAGCGAGGCTCTCAGGGCTGAGTCCAGCCATCGCTGCCACTGATTTGATGGATTTCTCGGGCCAGGGCACCCCTCCTCGTGCATCCGCGTTGCATCGTGCAAGGAAGCGGGATTGGGATCGCCACCGCTCTCTCCCAGAGCCTTCGTCTGCCTACAGACACCTACCACACCCTGATCAATCCCACACAAGACAGGGAGGGAAGAAACCGGGGAGGCTGGACCGAGACAGAAGGCGACAGCGTCAACCGTCTTCGCTGATTGGGCCATCTGCATCGCGCAGAACGGAGTTTGGCAGATCTAGCCTCATGATTGGTCTGGCCGTGCAGGCTAGAAGTTTCGCCAGACTCGCCCTGGGCTAACCAATTCCCAATCACTACACAAGGAGAAATCACTCTCGTGTTGCCCACCCCCCGGGGACCTAGTGACGCACCATGTGCTTGTACAGCATAAGGTTCAGGGCAATGAAAGTCGGTGGCAACGAGGTCCTGCAGCCAGAGATCCAATGATCCAGTGATCATCCGGGGAAGCTTTCGTGGGAGCTTCCGTGACATACGCCGCTTAACCCTCCCTCCAGAAGCCGGGCCACAACGGAGGGGGGAGCCCTCCAGCCAACTGCCCCAGGCTCGGATCAACCTCTCCGACCCGATGTCAGCGATGAGCCCGGGGTGGCGCGGCTAAGTAACAGATGTTTTGGCCCCTGGCTCTCTGGCTGTACACTGGACTGAAGACATAAACTTGTTCCTTCAGATACTGCGTGACTTTCTGTTTCTGATCCTTGAGAAAACAAGATTCTGTCCTGACTCGGTCTACTGGGTATATTTCTATGTGAATATTTGCTGTGGCTTCATGACCTTTCGTGTTCTCTGTACTACGTGGATAACCCCACAAACTGTTGCATACTTATGTGTCTTTTTTGCTATACAGAGGGTCAAGCGAGCAACTATGATCTCTATTATCTACGATGCAAGCTGGTCTTGCTTACTCAGACACCTCTTGCTTTCGAGTTCACTTCTTACATGAAAGGCTTCTGATTGGTGTCAGAACGAGGAAAGGCACCGAAGCTGCATGTCAGCATTCGGTCTACCAGTGGAATCGGTCGTAGGCAAGTTACACACGCGTGAGCAGATTGCTCTTTGCGCGGGGAGGGGATCTGGGCCTGAAAAATGCCCCGTTAGTAGATGGAGTTAAGCCTCGCACTTCGTAATTTCAAGAGCTTCTTCTTCCCTTATGCTTGTATGTTGCGTGGACAATGTCATCCTCATGGCGTCAGTGGCCGAGCAGTGATGGGTCTGGCCCCAACGCGGTTTGGGGGACAAATTTGCAAGCTGCAGGATAAGCTCTGGGGGCCGGGCTCCGAATGGTCATATATCAAGGTTACTAGTGACAAGTTAGTTACTCCATTATGGCCCGTAGTGGTAAAAGAGAGGACAATCCCCCGAAGTCGGGATGCGGCTGGGCTCCAGAAAGCGATTAGACTTGCGGTCGATCGCAACAACCATAACTAGGCCTCGCCCCCGTGGATATATTTAACATCGTCAACACCACGGCCCCCAAAATCCTAAATCCTCCTCTCCCCAACTAGGCTATCGAGAAAGCCTATCTGTTGCGTTGATTTGCCGTCCCGCCGTTCTGCGTTGGGTCCCTGCGGAACCGTTTGGCGGAGAGTAAACGAGGCTGCAGAAAAAAAAATCATCGGTCCCTCTGATCTTCCTTCCTTTACCAGACTTTGTCGCTCTACCAACCATGTCCGACGACTCTCAGGCTGCCGGCAAGCGCAAGCGTGCGAGTAGGTATACCTTCTAATCATCCCTCGGACCCCTTCAATTCCTTTTCCCAGAGACCTTGGACCCCAGTCTCCATTCTCCATTCTCCATTCTCCATTGAACACTTAAATTCTGCCCTCCTACAAAACCCCCCCTCCCCTCCCCCCCCACCTCTGGTCGCGAGTCCAATTCCATGACGTGGTTGTACGACCTATATTTTGAGACCTGTGCTCGAAAATTGGAATCTTGATCCTTCTCCCGACCATTCCTCTGTTTTATGACTTGATGACAACCCAGGGCCCGCGAGAGCGAGATAGAGACATTCAACATGGCTAACCGCACCTCGTCGCCAGGGACCCAGTCTTGCCCTCCCCCCGAGCTACCTCAGCTTGTGGCAGAGCAGCATGTCCCGATCCCTTCGCATGACAAGGACACCCAGCGTCTGATTGTGATCCTTTCCAATGCCAGTCTGGAGACCTACCGTGCCTCCAGTGGGCGTGGTGGAGCCAAAGACGAGAAGTATTCGTTGCTGAACAGCGACGAGCACATTGGCATCATGCGCAAGATGAATCGGGACATCAGCGAGGCGCGTCCGGACATTACTCACCAAGTAAGTCTTTTTTTTTTCCCTTTTCTTTTCTTTGGTGACGGTGAAAGAAGTACTCGAGTAGAAGATTCGCAGTATTGACCAAACGGGGGTTCTCCCTCACAGTGCCTACTCACGCTTCTGGACTCGCCTGTCAACAAGGCAGGCCGCCTCCAAATCTTCATCCACACTGCCAAGGGTGTCTTGATTGAGGTCAACCCGTCAGTCCGTATTCCAAGAACCTTCAAACGATTTGCCGGTCTGATGGTGCAACTGCTCCACCGCCTGTCGATTCGCTCCACCAATTCGCAGGAGAAGTTGTTGAAGGTGATTAAGAACCCAATCACGGACCATTTGCCACCCAATTGCCGCAAGGTGACGCTCAGTTTCGAGGCTCCTGTGGTGCGCACCCGAGACTACATCGAGTCGCTAGGCCCCAAGGAAAGCGTTGCTATCTTTGTCGGAGCTATGGCTAAGGGTCGCGATGACTTTGCCGACACGTTCAAGGACGACACTATTGGTATTAGCAACTACAGTCTCAGTGCCAGTGTGGCATGCAGCAAGTTCTGCCACGCGGCCGAGGAAGTATGGGATATTCTGTGAGCTTTCAGGCTGGCAAAACCCTGGCGCCATATTTTCGAGCGCCCTTTGAGCAGCCCGCCTGCTGCCTGGTAAGCAACCCAAGCTTGCCATAACGCCACGAATTTCCTTTACGACAATCTTTGTCACTACGAGTATTCAGTGGAGGTACCGAGCTTCGGGGGTTTCCCTTAGTTTTTTTGCTCTTTCGCGGTATTTTCAACAGACCGTTCCGAAGCCCATGGATCTTCTCGTTTTCTCGTATTTGTGTTATTTTGAATGAATTGTCGGCATCCACTTTCACCAATGGCTTGGCCCACATGATATCTTTGTTTTCTTTATAACTTCCATGTGATGGCCCTTGGATTCTGGGGGGAGAACATACATACCGGGAGGTATTCCGCTCGCCCATTTCAACACCAGAGACACTCGGACTGGATGGCATTTGGTTCCTTTTCGCCGTTACAGTCCTGATTCCGAACTACTCTCCCGCGGTCCTTGCGGTGATGAGACCCAAAAAGTGAACAGCACATATACAATCAGGAGCATAGTTCCTGCGATCAGGCACATATATTATATATTGTACCAAATACAATTGTTTCTCTATTTTTAAACAACTTCCCAGCCGACGTACTTTTGGCCTGTCAGCTGAACAGTTCTATGTCAAGGTTTCTTTTTTTTTTTTTTTAGCTCTTTTGCCTGGGTTGTTGGTGTTCTTTATGACGACGATCTTCGACGTGGCATGTCGCCTCACTTTGCGCGACTAAAATAGGCAGCTAATCGGACCGGCGTATGGCTAGCGAGCTGTTAACGCTGCACGGCGGCCCAGACTGCCTCCGTATCTCCCATTCGTATCTTCTGTAGATTAAAAATCTCGCATTTGCTGATGACTCATGTCTCTCTAGGTACGAATTGGATGAAGCTAATAATTATCTTCGAACTTCATGACTCCGTAATGCAATCTAGAATCATATAGCGGTCAGTAGCACAACTGCCCAATTTGCAAGAGGGGCCTTTCAATCCACAGCTCCACTCGTTCTCGCCTCGTTATTTGCCCGCAAAGTCTCCAATTCTCTGCTTCAACTCTATGCACGTCCCTCTGACCTGGCCTGGATCATCTTGGTCACCTAGTCCCCGCCCAACACCTTTGGAGTGGTTAAGCTATCATCCTGCGAATCCACAGCTCCATCTTCCCTGTTCTCACCGAATAAAACGCCCGCTATGATTTGGCACTGTGACAGAGGAGTTCGCATTCGCCTCCACCACTCTGACAATGTGACTAAGTCTTGCTACTAAGCAAGAAAAAATATCCCGCAAGTCCGGGTGCCACGGCGTACATGCGGTGGGCTCGTTTCACCATCGTCCGACGTGCAGATCGTGCACTGTGATCGGGCACAGCGCGATAGGATCTTGGTCAAGGAGGGTCCGGCACGCTCCAGCGCTCTCGTCCAGACCCCCCACGGAGGAGTAACGGGGGCCCAGGGGCCAGTCAGGCTTACCTTTTCGAGGACGGCCCTCTCAAATCGCTTGGGCAGCGGCGTTGGTGCTTTTGTTCCCCTCCACGCGATTGGCGGTGCGTTTTAGCCTTGCTGTTACCCTTTTCCGTCCCTGGCAGCTTCGGGCCTCT
Organism: Mycosphaerella populi pn0402; assembly: GCA_002153405.1. NCBI lineage: Eukaryota > Fungi > Ascomycota > Dothideomycetes > Mycosphaerellales > Mycosphaerellaceae > Mycosphaerella > Mycosphaerella populi. The sequence goes on along the minus strand of KZ119032.1, from coordinate 17,754 downwards.
GTGTCATAGTTCTTGCTTTTATAGTTGTCGGTTCCCAATATAAATGGGGTCTCTGCATGCATGTTGAACACTCCCCTCTTTCTCCAGACGCGTCGTCTTGCCCATATACAACGCTTTCTTAAAGGGCTATCCGACGGCCTTGACGGTACCTGTTCCATTCATTATACATTTTCGAGAGCCTGTGTGCGACTGGCCGCTTGATAATAGCACGCTTTCTTTTTCTCGCCCACCATGCCGGTTTCTCATATGACGTTGACCGTGTCAAATCTACCGTCCTCGACTTCGTTCTTCTTGTCATGTCTTCAGCCTCTGGGGTACCAGTTCATAGGTCGCCATGAAGAATTCATTGGGTTCGGACAGAAGCCAGGGGAGCCAGCTGATTTCTGGATCACAGAGAAGAAGGCTGGGTACGTGATATACCATTATTGTAGAAACATTAATAGCTAAACCAGATTATACAGCGCACCCCCAAGTACAGTCCACATCGCCTTCCCAGCTCCTTCCAAGGAGTCAGTCAACACATTCTTCATCAATGCCCTGAAAGCTGGCGGCTCAATGCATGCCGAGCCCAAGACTCGCGATCAGCGATCCATGTATCACAACGCTACTGTGGTCGACCTGGATGGGAACAGCATCGAAGCCGTCTACCGCAATGACCTCGTCTCCGCTGCATCACAAGCCAGTGGACCTACAATAGCTCAACTCGACAGCCGGTCCGTAGTGTCTAAGACCAAGGCCAGCACGAAAGCCGAGAGCGTCAAAGCAGAGAGTGTTGCGCCCCCCCGAACAGTCGTTACCAAAGCAATACCCAAGCCGGACGAAGATGGCAAGACAGCCAAGACCATCGTCGGGACTCTCATCGGCGCTGCTGCCGGTGCAGCCATTGCCTATGCGATGGTCAAGACGCGCGATGACTCAGTCAAGCAATTCGAGAATGCCTTCGAGGTTGAAAGTGCTCCGGAGGATCCTCCCCAATCATACGCACCCGAGCAGCAGCAGCAGCGCCTCATGGCCGCTCCATCTGAATACTCCCGCGCCTCAGAGCCACAGATGCTGCCCACCATGCGCGCCATCGAGGCCCCTCCCTCACGCAGCGTCTACTCCGCCGTGCCCCGCTCAACAGCAAGCCGCAGCATGGCATCCAAGAACCCGCGTGCAAGCACAATCTACGATGGCACAGAGTTCTTCGATGACTACGGCCGCCGCTCCTCAGACGGCAGCATCATCTCCATCCCGGAGGACCTACCACTACGCGCAATCGAATACCCACCCAGCCTAGGCGGCGGCTCTCGCTACAAACAGCCTTGCAGTCCCAGCACATTCATCAGCAGCTACGCCGCCGACAAGCCACGCGCCGGAAGCGTGCACTCAGCATCCACCATCAAAGCCTCCCAGCACAACCCCAGCAACGTCTCGCGCCGCTACAGCGCCGACGACCGAGACACCTACTCCGTGCACAGCAGCGGCCAAAACACCGCAATCTACCGGCCCGCAGCATCCATCAGCCCCTCCACCACCTCCGCACGCGAGAAAGCCCCCAGTACCCTCTCAGAAGCTCGCTCCGCACGCAACATCCCCCTCCCCGCCGGCTCCTCTCGCTCCGTATACTCAGCCGCGCAGAGCAGTAGCGGCGGCAAATCGTTCGTTTCTGCGCGCGACGTCCCACTCCCCAAGTCCGTGGTCGATTTGGACGTCGACTCGATCGTTACCCCTGACGACTCGATTAGCCAGATCGGGAGTCGGTCTGGTCGGTCCAGTCACTCGCGACACTCGAAGTCGTCGAAGCACTCGTCGCGGTCGAAACATGATGGTGAGGGGAGCCATGTTTCGCGGTCTTCGCAGCGGACTGTGAAGGCTGGTGGTGGGGGGAGTAGGGCTGGTTCGAAGACGGCTAGTCGGGTGGGGAGTCAGCTTGTATAATGACCACCTGACTTGGCTTGACTTTTTCTCTTTGCATAATTGCGGTTCTTTCTTTTTTTGAGTTTCTTTGCATCTTGCATTTGGGTTTGGGGAAATACTATCATATACATATTTTGACTACGACAGATTGAGGTTATTGCACCCCTTTTAGGCTTTAGGGGGTTTGGGACTAAATAGAAATCTATTATCGGATTCTTCTTTTCCAGAGTTGGATGTTTATCAAAGGCTCGGTCCATGTACTCAATATTTCGAGTATAGAAACATTTGATGGAAGCTCTAGGGGTGGGGGAATACTAGAGGTAAACGTATGATTATTAATGAATAAAGCTATCTGTGATAATTACCAAGGAGAAGAAGAGAAGGCGGCAGCGAGGTGGGTTGATGGAGAGTCTAGGGGGAAAGAAGATACTAAAAGCAATATGAACGATGATCAATCAAGTTATCTAGAGTGATGATTATGAAGGAAGAAGGGGGGAAAGCTGGCTGAAACGGAATATGCTGGTTCCCAATAACATTAACATTCCACCTATAGCTTCGACTACCGCTACATATTCAGCTACACTTATATCTACAATTAGCTATCACACCTTAGGGTAGGTAGTTACTCCATATAAATCTCTTCATTATCTTTGTATCGCTCAGATAGTAGAAGTAACGAATCTAAAAAGGAAAGATCATAGTAGGACGAGAAGTAAATGATCCCATGGGAAACATCAACGCACCAGTCTCAATCAGGACTAGCTCCTTGGTGCTCTCACCGTCCACCAATCATAGCGGCCCCTGGAGGTCAGATGACCGTACTCTCCAACTACATGGTAAACATCAAGTTGACAATTACTATTACAGCCTTGTCGAACGATTTTTCCAGCATGTTAATTATAGTAAGAATTGAACGGCAATATATACACGATCGAATAAATACACTGTGTATTGCATATAAGAAATTGCTCCCCTTCATTAATTTGCCGATATCTTTCTCTTCAGACTAAGCAGACCCAGTGGATTTGCTTGTCTGACACAAAGGCCCAAATAGCCCGGCACCCTTCGCCTCCTCCCAATCATCATTACCCACACTCCTCCAAGTCCAAAAGACACGATCTGGATCATATTTATCCTTAACAGAGAGGAGGTAATCATAGTTGTCACCCCACCAGTTCTTCTTCCAGTCCGGGTCGTAGGGATCTGCCTCATTTCCGTAGGTTCCCATATCAGGAGAAAACTCCTGCATAGCCTTGAGCTTCGTAAATGTAGCCGCATGGATTTTCTGCTGAACAAATTCTGGACTCGAATTAACCGGCCAGGTATCCATCTGCTGGACAAGGAGATACGATTTGCGCCAAGCAGGGTGAACAGAAGTATGTGGGACATCCTCGAGAACCTTGCCGCCAGAAACCAAGTTGAACAACATCGCACCGCCACCTGGCGTTAAGAATGGAATGTCGCCGTTACCAGAGTTGAGAGTCTGTAGGAGATCTGTGATGTTACTTTTAGGCGATTCAATAGATTTGCGGTCAAATAGCCACGAAGACATGATCAGTTTGTTGCCTGCTGGGAGGGGATTGAATGGAGGAAGGAATGTGTAATCTGCAAAGGAGTTGTAGGTTTTCCACGTCGAGGTCACTTTCAAAGCCATTCCGTTTTTGTACGCATCCAGCTTCTTTACAACCTTCTCCTCCATCGATACTTTTGCTTTATTGATCTCCACTGTGGAGTTGTGATCGAGTAAAGTGATAAGCGGGTGTCCATAATAGGCGAGTCCCGTCGCAACCGTAAACCAAGCTGTACCAGACCACCCAGCATCAGACAGACTGGGGTATTCGGCCACGATCTCCGAGACAACTCTGAAAAGCTCTTTCGCGTTATCATTAAAGGAACCAGTGGGTAAGGCGATAATGTTCAAGTTGTGCACCAGGATCGGGCGCGCTGGATAAGTTTTGATAGTCGCAGATATAACAACGCCGTAAGTACCACCGCCTCCTCCGCGAAGAGCAGTGAAAAGATCAACGTTCTGGCACTCGTTTGCCAAGACTACTTCTCCTGAAGCGAGCACGACTTGGTACTCCAGCACTTGATCGGCTGCTAATCCGTAGTAATGACTCAAAACTCCATGGCCACCACCTTGCATGTAGCCCCCAAGAGAGCCTACAGTCTAAAATGAATGTATTAGCTTTGGTAATACAAATATAAGTAGCCTTTGGAAAATATATCTTGACGTACCCGGTCCTGGCCGCCAACGACGACATGGCCATAATCGCCTGCGAACTTATAGATGTCCTGCCAGAGATATCCACCGTTGACCTGGACGGCAGGTCCATTCCAGTTGGGTTTGCAAGAACTATCCGCTGATTTAAACTTATCTTGAAATTTCAGTCCATTTTGGATACTGCGGATCCATATTGACAAACTACCATATCCCAGAGATCTACCCAGACCGATCAGCACTCCATAACTCATACCTAGGTACGAAAAGCGCTCGCTCTCCTTACTTGTGTTCAAGATCGTGACCTGTCATTTTCACCACCAGGCGAACATTATTATCTTTTGCAAACTTAATCCCAGCAGCGACATCATCGGCGTTTGTGGCTTTTATACTGTAAACCGGCGCAGGACCGAGCTCACAGATCGGGTACGCCGCGATGGAGGCATTGATAGGCGGACAGGCATCAGCACCACCGAGTGGGTAGCTATATCCTATGGGCAAGTCTCCTAGCCAGATCTCGTTTGTCCAATTTGTGCTAACTTGTTGACACAGGTCAGCGCTGTACCCAGGGCCTGGATAGCATGGTTTGGCGAGAGGTGTGTTGTGGGTGAGTCGTCCGTCAACAGAGGCGTTGAGAGAATTCCAGGTTGAAACCGAGGGCCAGCAAGAATCTAGGGGAGTCTTTTTTGGGGGGGGGGGGAGTCAGAAAGAAATTCGAGAACGGAATATTGGCCGAGGGGTTAGCGGAGAATAACATACACATTTGCACTTTGCAAAGGCTACAGGCGCCCCTGCCAAAAGGGCGAATAAGTGGGGTATAACCATAGCTGGTGAAAGAGAACAATGAAACAGAATAGCTACATGGGAAGAAATGGTAAATCGGAATTAATTCTGCTATATAATTCTTGTTGCTTGCCCTCTAGAGCCGCGGATTTCTGTCATTCCATCTTCTCGGGGCCCCTTGATTCGCCGATAGAACTTGTAATAAATCTTGAATTACGGCGTGCTCTTGACGCATATGGCTGGTGTTCTTTCTCTGGACAGTTAGCTCCGGTCTCAAAATGTATTTGGTGTGGATGGCTAGCCTTGTTCTGATACGCAGTTTAGGCCGTCTAAATTCTCATACTCACTCGTAGCTGCAAGCATTCTATCTTTTGAACCCCGATTCCCATCAAATATATCTGGGTAACTGATCTATTTACCAAATAGGATACACTAAGAAGATGATGTAACCTGGGAGTCTCGTATCTGTGCAAGATACCAGTTGACAATTGGCGGAGGCTGTGCGCGGCCAAGTATCAGGCACACCTTCCATAGCACGCGTCACCGGGACCGTAAGGCTGAATCCCTATTGGGGAAATCTCTCGAACATAGACCACTAAAACTGCATTTTTCTGGGATTCTACCAACTTGTTATTCACTATACTTGATCTGGGCGCCGGGAAATTGACCCAATCCAGCTACTGAGATGCGGCCAAGGCAGACGAGCAAGGCTCTGGGGTGTAAGCATGATGCAATATCATTGGGATCAATGGCCTTACTATCAAACTATTAATTTTGATCAGGCGCCCTAGCACGTTGAAATGGCAAAGGCCGGTGCTTTATTATCCTTCGAATTTGAGCGGTACAAACACTGGTATGTTAAATGTGAAGTCAATTAAAGCCACAGCACTCCTTGCCTTCTGCACGACATAAATGATAGTTACTTATGCCGACTCAAGATAATTGAAGCCTTGTCTGCTTTGCACAATTCTTTGCATTATTCCGTACTTTTGCCACAAACAGAGCCGGCATGAGCGGGCATAAGCGGGGCGACGATCTCTTTTCCAACTCGCGATCGTGGAATCCATCCTAACGCGTTAAACTACATAATTGGAGCATACGGAGGAATCAGGCCGACAATGTCGCATTGGCCTTGTTCTTGCCCCTGTTCCCTATGTTACATGGAAGGCTTCGTCCTTTGGTTTGGATTGCCTGACGCAAGTATCCGTACAGAGGGCATACACTAAGGAATACGAAGTGGGTCGAAAGGATGAGCCGATAGCCGGTCTGTAAATCCTGTCAAGTTTCGACCTTTTTGCTCCTTCAAATATGCAGGACCACAGGCAATGTTGGATCCGACTCTTGTTGCCGGACTTTCTTGAACATTATTCATCAACATCCTGGGGGAGTTCACAGGGCCTTGATCAAGGTTTCCAGCTACCAGCCGTATCAGGGGCTCGGGGGGTTTGGCCCAGAAATCTGTGCTGGATGAACTGTTGCTCTTGGAGCTACGGCAACTACGGATTATTCCGTTCCCTTTAGTGTCGGTCTCTAGTTACTCCGCACAGTAGAGGACACAGCCAGCTTCACCAATATGCAGTCTCCTCTTGATTCAAGACCCACTACCAAGAAACTAACATGTTGTGACTGCCGCTTGGGAAACCTGATACGCTCCACGTTTGTATCAGACAGTCATAAAGACCTCGGATTGCCCAGTAGGCTTCACTAAAGGATCCATAATCCGGGGGAAATTCGGGGAAGAGTCTTGTACTTGGATACCCTAGTTACCAAAAGCTGAAGGAGGATTTGAGTGTAGTAATGCAGATACCCACTCATCTAGTAAATTGCATCCCCACCTCAGTAAAGTCGTCTCGACAATTTCGTCCAATGCATAGCCCATTTCAAGATCACAAGAGGAATGTTCTATGGTGTCTCTTGATTGTCCACATGCTCCTCTGTTGAATAGATCTGCGTGCTTCAGCATGATGAACCATTCAGCGTGAGGCCAGTTATCTTCCAAAAATCTCCGACCTTCGTCTTGAAGTACACCCTCATATGAAAGCTTCCGTTCCCTCCACACCGTATAAAGCCTCACCACTCTAAGGATATTGGTCACAAAAAGCCTTCTATGGGCAACTTCTCTTCTCTCAAGGGATGATATAAACAAATATCTGACAATCCTGGGACACACTTTATTCCCACAAATCTCGCCCCAGCAAATATTTGCCATTGAAAGCCGTACTCCAATCCATGGAGCAGTGCTATGAGTCCAGAAAACCCGCTCTGTTCCGCTGCTATATTACATTTGTGAATCCAATAATTGTCCTCGTACACCGTTGAGAGTCGCAGGAAACTATCGCCAAATCATATATGTGATAGGGTTACGCCGCACTTCAGTCTCGAAAAATTAAAGATCAGGACATGAATTGTGCATCTTCTCAGATTGTGCAATGAGAGAGGTCTGAAAAACTGGATATTCATTTGAAGCTATCGGACTGAATAGACAGTAAGAATTTCTCAAGATCATAAATTTGATCTAGTTGACCCTTGAAAGCAACATGCTGATCAGGCCTCAGAAGTACAAGGCACCCACCAGGTGAGACTCCAAACTCTTCATAGGCTTTCCCACCGCCGACATGATAAGACTCATTGTCAGCAAACACTTTCCCATAGTCAAAGCCGATATCATTATCGACCGGCCGAAAGATTTCTGGTAGACTTCCAATGTCAATTTCTGTACGCGATGCTGAATGCACAAGATATATTGAAACAGCTCCGATTGTGCGGTCGTGATTCATGTGCCTCCTAGCTCCGATTTTATGAATAACGGACTTGGGGGAACTCAATGCCATGGCAACATTTTCGACTTGTTGGCGCTGCTGCTTTCTGGCAATATTTCCACCAAACACAACAAGATTCCACTCTCCAGTGCTTTGAAATATTCTTTGAAGCTCATAGGGTTGGGAATCAGCATGACTGAGCACTAAAGCACTGGGCATCCGAGCCCCGAGACGTATAGCTTTCAGCAGGCCTGGCTTCGTGTCCGATGCTGAATGCCCGTTCGCAGTAGAGCGCGTTGACGGCTTAATAGGCTTGAAGACCACCATATTTGGCTCGTATGCAATACCAAGGCCGGACATAGATGTGTTCTCTTCCTCGAGCGCCCTTTTGTGATCCTCGTCGAATGTATTCTCAGATAAGAGCATACCGCGACAAATGCGCTTGTCAAATTCGATTAGCCGCTTCGCAACGGGTAGCCGTTCTTGTTGGTAGGTTTCAAGCAAACAAGATGGAGCCACTCCGTGTATTACGGATGCAAGCTTCCAGCCTAAGTTATATGAGTCTTGCATACTAACGTTCATTCCTTGGCCAGCTTTGGGTGAATGGGTGTGAATAGCATCACCAGCAAGGAATATTCGACCATGTCGAGACAGTTCTTTACAGTATCTATGACCGACCTATATTGCAGCTATTAGCTAATCAATCCTGAGCCCCCCCGGGTTGTTACCCCTTACTGACAGAATATATTGTAGACCATTCAAGATGAGATGCGTTGAACGCGAATGGATGCATAATCTTGCGTACGGCTTCCATAATGACTTCTGGGTCTCGGTCTTCCGTTAAATACTTTTGAGCGAGATCAGATGACACCTGGACATAAATTCGAACAAGCTTGCGCTCGCGCGGTATGACCATCAAGTTGCCAAACTGTGACCTAATTATACATCTTCGGCGAATATCGGCTAGGTATATAATGTTAGTTGGGGATGCGCCAAGATCATGACGCTTGTTCCAGAGTCGAAGGGCAGAGAAACATGGACTCACGAAAATCAGTGATTGGCAATGTATCCAGGACCCCCCATTCTACATCTCTAGATGTTCCCTCAAGTTTCAGTCCGAGTTGGCTGCGAACCCAGCTATGTGCACCGTCACACCCAAGCAGATACTTGGCTTCAATGACTTCTCGAGAGTTGTGCGTCGATGCGCCACCGTTCACTGTTTGAGACGTCTCAGGGCCTGCAATATTCATCAAATCAACACGAATGGGATACGAATCTTGGCAATGATCATGTACAAAGTTCATGTCAATGGAAAGCGACGCTGGAACTGTGTGTCGTCTGACCTCGACATGGCCAGACTGGAGCACCTCCTCGAGCAGAAGAGTCTCAATCCGAGATTGGCCCAATGTGGACTCCTGGAATCGTGACCACCCCGGCTTCGAGTTGGCAGAAACACTTTGTCGCTGTAGAGACCCATCGTGAGATTTACTCTAGAAGTTTGACAATTAATAATAACGCAGCTGATATAAAGTGAAGGGATCCCCTACCCAAAGGCAGATGTCAATGGTATGGTTCGACTCGTTCCAAACTTTCTGGCCCAACCCGAAACTGTCCAATATCTCGATTGTTCTGCTTTCGAGCCCATCTGCATGTCCGGCTTCAGTCGGACCTGAATTTCGATCGATCACTAGAGTCCGAACACCCGCACGCGCCGTCCACAACGCTGCCATTAACCTATTATTCATTTCAGTTAAGTGATCTTACCTGCCTTTAGTAGCGCTAGAAAACTTACCCTGCAGGCCCAGCACCCACGATGAGAACGTCAACTTGCATGACTTCATCAAAATATTTGCCGCTACTCTGGATTATTTCAAAATCAGCACGAGGCACCTGAGAGATAGTTGAGGCGAGACATAGGGGCGAGACTAACCTCCTTGGCCCATGTGCTGATCACTTCTGTTATACCACAATTGTAGAAGTTTCCATATTTTGCCCCTGGATGCTGATGGTAATTTACTAGCACACCGACTCTCTACGTTGAAATTCGTACTGCAAAGCAAGCCTTGCAGCATTGGAACCCAATAAGACGTACAGATCTATCACGGGGGTATTTTATATCCTTCCTTAGTATTCCACATGTATTCATCGTTTATGGTGCTAGTACCTTTCTACTGCACATACCACTATTTATCATAATACAGGGTCTAGACACTAACCCCCCCTGTGCTGTGTGTCCTATTCTCTACAGCCTCCTACCATTCTAGGCCTTGGCGTCGTGCAAGGCTCTATGTACGTAAATTAATTATACATATGTGGTTTCAATCTGCGTCTGATACCAATTTGTTCTCTAGTAGATTACGGCTAGTAGATCGAGTGGGGGGGACGAGACCCGGTTGACGAACACCCCAGATCTGGTAGGGAGTTTCTTTCCTAGTTAACAGGAGCAATTTGGGGAGAAAGGGGGTGGGGGGGTGGAACTACCTATTCTAGCTGACAAACTTAAATTCAGCCGGTACATAAGCAAAGAAACAAAAAGAAAATTTAGACATGCTCGGTAACGCAGCCACGGGCTTCGAGGTTCAGCTGTGATTGATCTAGATCATGCAGGCAGTTTTCCACTTGTCTACAACCGACCTGCATGATGACGTGAGTCGGTCGAAGTCTGACCTTTCTTTTTTTTAAAGATCCTGATTCGAAGATCCTACCATCTCGAAGCCGGATCTCGTCTTACCTTGCGCTCCACATGGTCTGCGTGCTGGATTCAAAACGTAACAGACCGCTACCAAACACATACAAAATCCCAGCCAGCCGAGTGACAACTAAATACGTGTACTGACTATCACGCTTAGTGGGGTAGATGGGGTAGATGGGGTAGAATAAAATCTGGGATCAAGATGTTCTAAACTTCGCAACTGGATATGATAAAATTCCTGCTTGAGTTTTGACCTATTTCACAACGTTGATGCTTGTCAAATTTTCAATATTAATGAATTCAGAGAATATCAGACACTGACAAACATCCTTGATTTGGACGGTTGTGAATGTTCTTTTGAACAGGCCGAATTTTGCATGCATGCAGAACAAACATACTTGGAAAACATGGGGCCATTGTAATTCAAGTTTTCGAAATTTACCGTACGTAATTGTCTTGTGGGTGTTGTTAAACCTACCCTATGTGACGATGGCAGTATCTTGAATTTGGGCACTGTAGCCTCTGTCACGCTCAATAGTTTCCTCGTGATGAATTTTGATCATTTTACTCGCTTGCTTTTATGCATCGAGAAACCTCCACCCCGTCCTGCAAGAGTCATATTAGCATCACCGCTTGTGAGAGGAGACGGGATATTAGGTTTATTTACATTCGTGCCACAAGGGTCGAGACCTTCGAGCATGCAGGTTTCGTAAATCAAGGTAGGATTACCGAGAGACACATCATCTTCAGCGCGATTTTGTAAGCCAATGTCGTAATTTTGTTTCTTCACCGACGGGGTATCCCTGACATATGCAGAGTACTTGGCATTGCCTTGTCGGACCATGTCATCTGCCATGACCGTGGTTCCAGGCTTTATGAAGCCGAGTTCTTCACACAGTTTCAATTCATTGAAGTAAAGAACTTTCGCATGGTCAATAAATATCAGATCAAATTGCCCTGCACCCTGCTGCTGAAGCTTTCTCAAGGAGTCTCGGCACGGGCCCTCGATGATCTCGACTGTTTGATCCAGCCCAGCCAGGGCAATCAATTCTCGGGCCACAGACGCAAATGTCGGGCTAAGTTCCAGACTGAGATACTTCTGACCGCCAGCTTTGCGGAATGCATTGCCGAAGAGAATCGCTGAAAATCCCACATACCCGCCGATTTCCAAGAATGTCTTCGGTTTCTGTTGGGTAATAATTTCGGTCACGATGCGACCTTTTTCTTGGCCAACATTCATGAGAAAATCTTGTGTACATCCGAACTCATCGATGGCAGCAAGAACTGCTTCCGGAGAGTCTTTCATCTCTGGATATTTAGGATGGGTTTGAATAAAGCTGAGAAGTTTTTGCTCTCTTCCATCATTGCACTTCGGATATAATTAGCTTGGTGGACTTGAATCTGGCTTTCAAGTAAAGACGGGAAGGGAAGCTGCCTACATAGATGTCTTCTTCTGGCTTGTAGGGCATGTTTTCGTCAGGTACGTTAATGTTTGAGATGGTTGATGACAAGAGGATCCGACAGGCTTTAAACATTAATCTATGTGACAATCCTTACATTTAGTACCCCTCTCTATCCAGAAAAGGCCGCACTCTCCCCACTCGTCGTGCATTGTATTCTCAAAACGGGTACGGAGTATTGATATATATATATATAAAAAACTTGCATCGTAGTGTCTTTTTTTTTTATTTACCATCATTGATATGCACAGGAGTGGATAGTACACAATATGCAAGACAGGAAGGGCGTTTGAGCCCTGAAATTGAACCAAACTAGACGTGGGGATGACAACTCATGCGGCGTGGCCCCTGATGAAATGGCTTGGTCAATTGATGGGGCCCATGGCATGTCTTTGCCCCCATTTGCTCGAAGGCCAAGCACTGTTATCTAAGCCTAGACAGCAATTACAGAGTATAAACAAGCAGAACTGACAGCTTTCCCGGCCCTAGGAACTATGGCACCTTAGAGCACTCACTACCCGATTATGCTTTATTGGCAGGGTCTGGATCCATGCTTGTCGGCCATCCTGGACAACTTCTAGTCATACATATTATTATGCACAGCAGTGGATATGACGTGGGTTAATATCATGCAAGCTAGAGGGGTAGACAGCTCCTCCCGTGGATAGCCAAATAAATGCGTCTGAGAGCGAGCATGCGATCGGATACATCCTTACACAACAACTTTACCGTTCCTTCAAATACGACTAAAAATTTGCACTGCAGATCTCGAAATGTATAGAATAGATATACGGCCAACCCTTTTCTACTTTACATTTCGAAACCCCCAAAACATAGATATTATAGACCCGTTGACCCCAGGTTTCTTAATCCATTCTGCTTCTCTTTCCTTATCACCGTATCTAAGTTCTTCGGAATGGGGAGTGTTTTCAACCTTCCACGTCATCGGCAAGTCTGCTTGTCGACCGTTGCTGAACTTGAGGAAATTATCTTAATCTCGGACGCTACAGACAAAGACAAAGCTCTCCATGAAGCCGCTTATTCGAGAATTGATCATTGCAAGCCGCAGCCTGGGATAGAACCAAACCAGCAAGATATTGCGGTATATCCCATGCTGAGCGAAAAATCTTTCATTCAACAGCTGCGCGAGTTTCATGAAGTCTTAATCAAAGCCACTGCACATATTGTGGATCGGTGGTGGGATGATGGCGTCTCTGATTTCCCTTCTAGGATGCCACTCGAGCCTCAGGCAGAAACTATCTTGAAGGTCAGCTTCTTTTTCTTCGAATATTGAAAATTTCTGAACCATGAAGTACTAATTTCATGACCAGTGGATTGACAAGCAAAGCAAGAGTGGTTCAATGCCTCCTATCGCTGACTGTCTGGGTAACTGGAGGCCAGACTTCCTTTTGACCCACAATGAGGCTTCAGGCTCTGGGCCAGGGGCAGGCTTTCAGATTTGTGAGATCAACTGTCGGACACCATTTAATGCATGTATTCACTCTGCGTACAAACACGACATCACGAGTGAACTATTCGGGCCAGACTCTATCATTGAACCAGCGGGTGATTCAAAAGCGATGATTGATGGTCTGCTTGATTACTTCAATCTAGAACTGCCGATACATCTTGTCAGAGGAAGAGACAGTCTTGACAGGCAAGAATTTATTCAACTGGTGGAACTGAGAACTGGATTTAGGCCCAAGCTAGTGGATATGACAGATCTACAGTTAAGGCGGGATTCCTCTTCTTCCACTGGCTTCGCTCTCTATTGCAATCATGAAAAGACCGGAGACGGGAATGAGCCGGAACAAATTCATCAACTGGCTTTGGTGCTGTTTCCCGAAGAGTACAGCGAAGTTTCACCGAATATACTTTGTCACTTAGCAGGAATATCGGTCAATGACCTTCGCGTGAACCTGCTTGTTAATGACCAAAGATTTCTTGGCATTATTCTACAAGAGCTTGATTATCTTAAGAAACACAATGTGCTAACCCCAGATGAAGCAAAAATTCTCCAAGAAGGCATTGTAGATACGGTATTGCCTGGATCTCCAGAGCTTCAGCAAATACTTGAGCGCAACGCTGAATCTGGTGGGAATTTCAAAAACGGTTTTATTTTAAAGGCAGCTCGCGCCAGCCGGGGTGATGGTCATCTTATTGGGGATGAACTTTCCGAGGATGAATGGGATGCAAAACTAGTGGAAATGCAAGACTCAACCATTGGCCCCGATACAACATCATATGTATTGCAACCTTATGTGCGGCAGCCAAAGTTTGATATCCTTGCAGGGAGCACTAGAGTCCTGAAAAACAGTCTTGTGGTTGGTACCTATTATTCTGTCAACGGCCGCTTTGCTGGGCTGGGACCTTGGCGCACGGGAACTGGGAAGATCTGCAATGTTTATGGGGGAGGATGTGTTCTTGTCAGCTCAATTACAACTGTAGATACCTGAAGAGAGGAGAACATCCTTGTGGATCTGTCCATCATCTTTCGAGACTTTTGAGGCCTCAAGGTCCATTTTTCAATACCTTACCTTACGCAGTATGTAGGATCCACAACTTACATCCATGCTTGCACTGGTTGTGGTGGGATCTGATGTAAATTAATATTTCAATTAATTCTTCAGTGAAAGATGACCTAGCCGTTTTTAAAGATGTTTAATCATGTGGGGCAATTCCAGTTAAAACATGTATCTTTCAATGTTTGAATGCAGTAAGGTTTGCTTTCATAGATATTAGTTACAGAGCTCGCATTTAGCGTGCTTTCTTACTCAGACCGCCTCGCTTTGATAACAAGCTGAAAGAGTGCTCTTGTTTCCTGATTCGCGTTCTTAGAAACAGTAGTCTGTGGTTGGCAGGCCAATAATTGAGACTCCCCCGGATTTTTCTCTTTTCTCCCTTGTTTTTAGGCCTAGAAGAGCAGCCTTGAAGCTTTCTCAATAATCACGTCTCATCCAGACAAGTCAAATATTCGAACATTAAAGGTTCGCACCATGGGAAGTTTTATTCAGTCATCCCAGCCGCTGCAGATATGTCTCAATGCCTCCCGGAAAAAGGGAAGTTTGGTCTCGGCAGCCAACGCATCGGCAGAGGATCGAAAACGCGCTGAAGAGGTTTACTATTCAGTTATTTTTCAATATACTGGAGGGCCCGCTAAGCTACCATACGAACTGCGCTACATGACCCCAAATCCTATACTGGTCTCCAATGCATTCTTGGAAAATTTGAGAGAGTTTCACGACGCGCTTTCGATTGCACTCACTGATATCGTGCAACGGTGGTTTACGGATGAAAAGGCTGCTTTTCCGACGCGCATGCCACTCGAAGAACATGAGGAAGCTTTACTACAGGTATGTTATCGTTCATACTACGAAATAGTATTCTGATTTTCCCGGATTCATGTATATTAATAGTGGCTACAAAAACATGCTGAAAGGCATCCAAAACATGCATATAAAGGGAACCAGGGCACTTGGAGACCAGATATTCTCATTCCTGCCGATGAGAAGAATGGGTTCACTATGTGCGAGATCAATGCTAGATTCTTTTCGCTTGGGATTGACCTAGCCACTTGGATCCATAGAGCTTTAGCCGATGAGCAGTCTAAACCATCATTCGTCGATATACCTGAGCACAACGACAAAATGATTGAAGCCTACTTCAAGATGTTCAATCCTGACTTACCTATCCACTTACTCCAATCTGAACACTTCCTTGAGGCTCGAGGCCGATCGAGCATAATGGAAGCCTTTCTCGATTGGGTTGAGGGAAGGACTGGAAAGCGACCAATCTCTGTTAGACCGGAAAACCTGCGTTTAGTACCGGATGACAGTTCAGAAACCGGCTATGCCCTTTACTACGCTCGTCTTACCAACTGCTCCACTTTACAGACTCACGAAGAGGCACCGCTCGAAAAGATCCACCAAATTGGTTTACAAATCAATCTAGACGAAGGCTCGGGGTTGGATCCCGAAATAAGCCGATATATAGCACTCTACGGTGTCAATGACACCCGCAGCAGACTCATCGCTCACGACAAACGTGTCCTTGGAATTATACATCAGGAGCTCGATGACCTTGTCACAAAACATGGTGTCCTGACGAAGGCCCAAGCTATGCTACTTCGAGCTCGGATAGTACCTACTTTTATTCCAGGGTCAGAGGAATCGAAGTGGCTTCTCCATTCGCACCGCCAAGGGACCATCTCCAAAGATGACTTTATCATCAAGCCAGCTCGTGGAGGCCGTGGGCAAGGAATAAAGTTTGGTGATGAGATTGACACTTCAGAGTGGGAAACTGTTCTGGAGGATTTACAGAAGCCGGGATTGAACTCGGATAGAGCAACATGTGTCGTGCAGAAAATTGTCAAGCAAGTAGAAGAAGAAATTTTCTTGGATGAAGAAATCGGCGTCCAAAGGTGTCAGAGAGTAGGGACCTATTACGCTACGGACGGCGAGTATCTCGGGCTGGGTGCTTGGAGGGCCATTGTGGCAAAGGAAAGAGTCTGCAACATGTCGCTTGGGCGGGCTTGGAAAATGGGAAGTGTTGTTGAAAATGGAGAGACAGCATGCGAACGACCAAACTGAACAACCGGAGATAGAGAGGATTACCTGTTTCAATGGCGTGGGTATGTATAAACCCTATCCAAAGTCTCGAAGCGTGACAACTACCCTTCGATATTAGTGTGGGGTTACATAAGAAAGTCCAATATAAAGCGTACATAGCCTATAAGGGAAAGCACAGAGATAAAGCCGGAAAGCTAATATCACGTAAACTCTGAACTCTAGAGAGGATAGAGAAGGAAAGGAAAAAGGAGAAGATAACGTGAAGATATCTATGCTACACAAACAGCTGGTGGTCTAGACTCGACAAACGCTCTTAAGGCGCACAAGCGACGGCATCATCTGGGCACCCGTCACCCTCACTACTATTAGTTAATTTTAGTCTATTGGGAAGCCTTTCTACCTAACCTTATTGGTTTATTCCAATTTTCGTTATAATCATTAGTCTTTAGGGAAACTGCCTGTGGAGTGACAGGTAAGGTCCCTGATACAGAACCAGTCGAGCTACTGTGTCTGTGGCCCCACTACTGAGACTCAAGCGCTGAGAAATTAATTTGGTAGGCAGTGTTTAGTTTCAAGGTCATAGTGGTCATCAAGTATTTTGAAATGCTAGTCCACTCACGATTGTGTAAAGAATAGGGTGGAATTATATAGAAAGCGTATCATCAGTTTGGGATCGGTCATACTATCCAGAGGGCCAGGATAATAGAAAGAACCGCTTACTGCGCTGATATTACAAGCAATAGACATAGGCCCTATAGTGACACTCAAATTCGCAGAAATGATCTAGTAGCGGCTTTTCCAGGGACACTTATTGCGATCCGTCTTAGAGCGGCTGGAGCTATATTGGCTCTCCTGGCCAGTTCTGGACGATCGTGAAATGCGGTAGATGCTATGTGGCCTTCATCGAAAAATAGATACTGTAACGCATGTTTCGAATCTGTTACCACAGCTTTGAATGACTAGTTATTTCCTGGGCTTGGTCATCTTCTATAGCATCGGAGCTATTATTGTTTTATGCTGAGGTTCTACTACGAACTGCGGTAGGGTGTATCTTCTTGCATTGTAATCCATCACATTCAGCAACTAATTATGAATCCCTAAGATGTTTCGGTAATCTTTTTAATATAATGCAAAAAATACTAGGCGTCTGCTCTGCTATGAATGCACGTGATGGCGCACCTAGGTCACAACATTGCCTCTGGGGATCAATCGGAATGGTTTGCAGCAGCCAATTTCTTATTCCCTCGAAAAATGAATCGAAGCAAATGCCTTAGAACTACGCTGCCGGTTCTGGTCTCTTCGAGATCGTTGTGAAAAATTTTATGGCTTTCCCTAGTGTAGTCCCGCAGCTTCTGTAGGCTATCGAAGAGCC
>MWPW01000680.1:0-37072 GCA_002153405.1 Mycosphaerella populi pn0402 | reverse complement strand
ATTATTATTATTATAATAATAATAATACTACTACTACTCTTTTTTATGGTGCATTCATCCTGGTCTGCGTCGGGATTATTTTACACACCAAGTCATCTGTATTTGAACATATGCACACATGTACACGGGAGTGAATGTTCGAATACAAATGAAAGGGGATGTAATTCTACTAGTGTGAAAGGTGCGGTCTACGGATAGGCTAGACCAAGGAGTGAAAAAAAAAATGAATTCGACTCGGTGTGGATTATCTTAATGACAACAGCAGTAGATAGTTTACAATACTAGATCTTTCTTCCTAGTGCAATCATTTTTGGGCTGCAGCCAATTCGCGAGCTTCCTTCTCAAGGGCAGCAACTTGTTCTATATTCTCATTAGTTTCGCAACCAGGTGGAAGCTTTTAAAGCCCGTAGGAAGTGTCCTGTTTGGGGTGGGTGGATGGGTTTAGTACTCACGGTTCTTCTCAAGCGTATCTTCATCAGTTTCGAGTTTCTTCCAGGTCCAGTAGAGGATCTGATACGTGAGTACGGCACCCAAGAAGACCTTTGCAAAGGGTCTCCCAAAGGCCCGGTATCTTGCCATCTGGGGTACCATTTTCAGCACTGAGCTCTAGATAATTGGATGCAATAGACCAGGCTTTCAAAGCAACACCTGGTCAGAACGCGAAACACATACCCCTTCTCGGTAGCTCGACTTCTCAGGCGAATTAAGTTTTGCTGCTGTCGAACTCCATGGCCTCCTACTGGGCACGGATCGAATATATGATTGCAGCACCGGTGACAGGCGCGCTGATCTTTGGAGCCACATTGTGAGGATTATGTGGTATGTCCTTTTAGCTGGACTCGGATGAGATGGGTTTTGGGTGTCGCGGTCTTGGGGCGCGCGGATACGGTTTAGCGCGTTTGCCCCTTTTGAGCCAAGTGCGGCTTGGCAATTGTATACTTCGACTGAATAGTTCGTGCTACGCTAGCAATGCTCAGATGTGAATGAGTTGGTTCTGTTTTAATTTTAAACCTTGCAATCTCATTTTGAACAATATTCCTTATTTGGAGAGCTTTGGTTAGGACAGAGATAGAATTGAACAGGTTAATTTAGAGGTGCCGTATCGCGCTTAATAGAATGAGGACATTCACGATCGGTTCGAGATGGGTATCGGCAACTCACGGGAAAACTTCCATATGTACAGAGAAGGGTGAGGAAGCTCAAGCAAATCCAATAAATAATAAGGAACTCACGCTCAGCAAAGTCCCAGCCAGATCATCTCGCTGTAAGAGAAACACTGCGCCCGCAGGGTCCATCGCCTGAGTCAGCGAGTCACATGATATCAGGTCCGGATCTATTCTGGCGGGCAGCAAAGGAAGGGAGCCACCACCCAAAAAGATAAACGCTCCCGGACTGCGCATCTCCACGTCTCTTGTTGCTCTCTAACATCTCCTTTCACCACCATGTCGGCTCCGGCGTCCATAGCTGCCAAACGGCCTGGAATGGGCGTTTTGTGGCGGGAAATGACGCTAAATCTTCATTCAAGATGATCTCCAGCATCAAAAATGCATAAACAACCCCTCATGGATGAGATTCAACTGGGGGTCGTCTAAGCAGGGCGCCGACTGCCATTTCACTTGGGAGTTTGGTGAGGGTGGCACGTGCGGGATGACTCAGCACCTCCCGCGCCACACGTGTGGCTGGTGTGGTTGAATCCGCAGTGAACGCCCCCATACACTGACAAGGCACTTCACCACTGCGCGAGGATTGCACACCCAAGTTCGGGGCATTCACTGACACCAGGGGAGCATTATCCCGGCTCATCCCTCAACCCCATACCTTTTCTCAACCCCTACTTCTGTTCCCTGTTGGTCATTGTCTTTTCCCACCCTGTGGCTCGATCTTCCCTTGTGTTTTGCCGTCACGCGTTCCGAGTCCTTGAGGGTCCTTGCCTGGCCCCAACTGCGCCCGCACCATCATGCGCCGCGGCAACGGGAAGCGCTCCCTTGAGGACATCCTCAACAAGTCCGATTCCGAAGACGAAGACTACAGCGACCACCCTGCCCCCCGTTCTCGCGCCCGTAAGTCAAGCAAGGCCGCGTCGACCCCGAGAAAGAAGTCATCGCAACCCAGCAAGAAACGTCGCCGTCGCAATTCAGCTGGCATTGTCTCTGATGACGATAGTTTAGACGATACCGACGACGATCTTTCCATTGACGAATCTGATGCATCCTCCGAGGACCCTACTGTCCCCCGAAATGCTCGCGGGACCGCTCGTCGTCAAACTACAACAAGGCAAACCCAGAACTACGAGGAATCTCCCGACGACGAATCATTCGACGGTGTATTAAATGATGACGGAAGCGATGATCAAGCGGGAGTCGATGAGGAGGATGAGCCTGACGTCGGAACTCCGACCCCGAAGAAGCGCAGTATCGTCACATTGAGGATTTCGGCTCCAGCCCTTGAAGCGACTACTCGTCGAATGACTCGCCGTACTCGAGATCCCTCCCAAGACATCGTCGAATTGTCCAATTCTGGTCGTCATGCACAAACCGTCGAGCGAGGTACCGTGAGCCCTGAAGCGCAGGGCCTGCGGCGTACTTCTGGAGGCCGCACCGGATCCAAGCAACCTGTAGCCCATCAGAAATATGGTAATGGTGATGTTGATATGGAAGATGGCGTTGTTTTGAGTGTTGTACCCGAGTCTGAAAATGGTGATGCAAATCATGAAGTCGAAGTCGAAGATGACGACGAAGATGAAGACGAAGAGCCTGTTCGAGCTTCTCGAACCAGAGCCTCTAAGGCCGAACCAGAGCCCGAACAAGAAGTTGACGATGCAGAAATTGAGGGCTCGCTCCCCAGTCGCAGAACTGGTCGCAAGAACCTATCTCAATCCTCACAGCGCAAGGGCAAGGATGAGAGTGACTTCGAACCCGAAGAAGAGGATTCCAACGAAGATGAGGATGATGAGTCAGTCCATGGCAAATCAAAAACTACATCACGCAAGAACAGCCAGCCTCGCGATGATGAGACTTATATAACGGGCGGCCGTACCCTTCGCAAACGACCTGTCTCTGATTCGCCTCAAAGCGCGGCACTCGAAGACGAGCTCGCCGACGAACTTGCAGAGTTGAAAGGCCCCGATGCTAGGAGGAGACGACGTGCAGCTGCTGAAGAGAATGCATTCAAGCTGAAGCCCCGTCGCAATCTCCAGCCCGTAAATTATAACCAATGGGCTATGCTCAAGGCTAGCTACAACGACGAAGATGGAGAAGGCGAAATTGACATCTCAGCTGCCAAATCCCCTTCGCGCGGTGGTGGCAGGAATGGGAACTACCGCACTCTTATGCCAATAGCTGGTCCTTTCGGTGGTGGTCTGTTCTCCTCAATATTTGATAAAGCAGCTTCAGGTGCCCCCGGCGCGGTCGGTGGTGCAGACAGTGATAGTAGTGAAGATGAGGCCCCGGCAAAGCCAGTCAATGCTGTCAACGCCGGTCAGAAACCCACTGAGAAACCCACTGCAGGCGCCCCAGCCAACTTCGGCAAGGTCGAGAAGCAGGCCATGGCCGATCTTGATCCCCTTGGTGTGGACATGAACATCAACTTCGACAGTGTGGGTGGTCTACAGGGCCATATTGATCAATTGAAAGAAATGATCTTTCTGCCTCTGTTGTATCCCGAGGTTTTCCAGCGTTTCCATATCGTACCTCCTCGAGGTGTACTTTTCCATGGTCCTCCTGGAACCGGTAAAACACTCATGGCACGAGCTCTAGCAAGCAGTGTCAGCACAGAAGGTCGCCAGGTCAGCTTTTACATGCGAAAGGGTGCCGACACTTTGAGCAAGTGGATTGGTGAAGCCGAGCGACAGCTGCGTTTGCTGTTCGAGGAGGCTCGCAAAAACCAGCCCAGTATTATTTTCTTCGACGAGATTGATGGTATGTTGGCCATAGTGCATTCAGCTTCTGCATGTCATTTACTAATTCTCTCTTAGGTTTGGCACCTGTGCGATCCAGTAAGCAGGAGCAAATCCATTCCACCATTGTTGCTACTCTGCTGGCATTGATGGATGGTATGGATGGTCGAGGTCAAGTTATTGTCATTGGTGCAACTAATCGACCTGATTCTGTCGATCCTGCCCTCCGTCGCCCTGGTCGGTTCGATCGCGAGTTCTACTTCCCTCTGCCAAGCATCGAGGGTCGACGTGCTATCCTGGACATTCACACCAAGGGCTGGGATCCCGCGTTGCCGGACGATATCAAAGACCACCTTGCCAAGATCACCAAGGGCTATGGAGGTGCTGATCTACGGGCTCTTTGCACGGAGGCCGCCCTAAATGCTGTACAGCGTAAATATCCCCAGATTTACAAATCTGACAAGAAGCTTGTGATCGATCCAAAGAGGATAGATATTCTCCCAAAGGATTTCATGATTGCTATCAAGAAAATGGTTCCCTCGTCTGAGAGATCTACCTCGTCGGGGGCATCTGCATTGCCTAAGAGTGTGGAGCCTCTTCTTCGTCGTCCATTGGCAGAGATCGAAAAAATCCTTGCAGAGATCGTTCCACAGCGCAAGTTGCTTACTGCTTTGGAAGAAGCTCAATTTGAAGAGCCAGATGACGGTAAAGGTTTCCAACGGGAGCAAATGATGCAGGACTTTGATCGTTCGCGTGTGTTCCGGCCGCGGATCCTTATTCGAGGCTCTCAAGGTATGGGTCAGCAGTACATAGCCGCCGCTATGCTTCATCACTTTGAAGGCTTGCATGTGCAAGCTTTCGATCTTCCCACCCTGCTCAGTGACTCGACTCGATCGCCCGAAGCCACCGTTATCCAACTTTTCGCTGAAGTCAAGCGCCACCGACCAAGTGTGATTTACATTCCTAACATCCAGTCCTGGTCTGCGACCGTCGGGCCTGCTGTTATTTCCACTTTCTTAGGTCTGCTTCGATCAATCCCTCCCACTGATCCAATTCTCCTTTTGGGTGTCCTTGAGACAGCGGATGATGAGGTTGACCCAATGCTCCTGAAGCATCTGTTCGGTTACTCCACAAAGAATTTGTTTGACCTTGGTTCTCCCGATCATTCTGCTCGCCACGAGTTCTTCAATCAACTTATTGAATATGTCAAAACTCCACCAGTCCAATTCCCTGACCCAGAGAACCGCAAGAAGCGCAAGTTGGAAGAGTTGGAGGTTGCACCACCTCCACCACCAAAGGCACCTACGCCTTTGACGAAAGCGGAACTCAAGGTCCAGAAGCGAAAAGACCGCCAATTCCTTAACCAGCTCAAGATCAGGATCCAACCAGTCATGGACCAGATCAAAAGGTATAAAAAGTTCCGCTCTGGCCCTATCTCGGATGAAATGGTCTCGTACTTGTTTGATGAAGTCGACCCCTACCAAGTGACTAGTGATCTCCCTCCAGAGGAACAGGGAATTCACAGACCATACGAAAGGGGAGTCGATAAGCACGGTGCCCCTGTTCTGGTTCATGTTGCCACGGGCAAGCATTTTTACAATGTGGATATTGTTATGATGGAAAAGCGTCTTTCAAATGGCTACTACATGCGCCCATCTGACTTCCTGGCTGATATTAAGCGTATTACGAAGGATGCCCTGAATTTGGGAGACGCAGATCGGATCCTGCGTGCGAGGGAACTCCAAGCCAACGTTGAAGTTGATATGGCCACTATTGAGAACGACAACCCACTCCTCGTAGCTGAATGTGAGGCCATCTACCAGCGTGAACTTGTTCGCAAGAAGGGAGAGGATGAGCGTACTCGACAGGCCCAAGAACAAGTCCGGGAAGAGCAGCAACAACAAGAAGCTAGGCCTGACGGAGACGGAGACCTGGAAATGAGCAATTCTGGAGATGGAGATATTTCGGGGAGCAAAGACACGGAAACCAGCTCGTTCGGCCCGTCTGCTCAACCAAAGCCTCCTTACTCGCACACTGCCCCATCTCAGCAAGTCCGTCGCGAGTCTGGCATGTACGGCAACCTATCCCAGAATGGACCCATGACTCCAATGGCCCCTGGGTCTCAGCCTGGTGATTACACTAATGAGGCCTCTACCACCCAAACCACCTCGTACAAAAAATCATCCGAACACTCCTCGAATCAGCAAGACCGTCAACACAGCCCTACTCCCCGGCACGACTATCCTGACCTCACGCAATATCCCGATCGTGTATCACAGGAAGAACATCTCCCTGATACCCAACAAGGCGGCAGCAGCCAGCCTTCTCCAAACGCCCAAAGCAGTGCCAGCCAGTCCCAGTTCAAGCCTAATCCTCCGCTCTTCGACGATGCATCGAAACCTGCCATGGCCAGTCTGAACTCCCTGCTCCATGAGGAACCCGCACCTAAGATGACTATAGACCTTGACTACGTTGAGCATCTACACAACCAGTTGAGCCAGCAGACGAGCGGTTGCTCAATTGAGCAACTAGAGCAGATCCACACTTGCCTCATGGACTTTGTTTGGCGGATGCGCGGCGAATGGGACCGTACCCTCGTGGCTAAAGGCATTACGGCGACCTTCAACGACGTGTTGGAGGATATGCAACATGTGCAGGAGATCGGCCCCATCAGCCACAACACCAAGGCTTTAATGGGTAACCCCAGCTTCGAGGGCTGAGGTAGACAAGTAATGATACCCAATTTTCTTTTTTCCAGTTTTGTTAGATTAGTGCGAATACGGGTCAGCTGCTTCGATGGGGTTTTCATTTTCACAGGCGGACTACAGTATGGAAGGATATTATGGAGTACAACTTCGAGGGGTAGTTCATGTACAATTGAGAATTCACTTACAAAGCATATGTTAAATCGCAGGATATTATACAATCCTACATCAGTTCTTGGAAACAAATTAGCACCTTTAATTGTAGGACCCAGGACTTTGCCTCTTGGCGGCTTCGATAAGCTACGGAACATGTGACATGGGCCTGACCCACTCCAAACACTCTGGCCTTTCGCATTTCTATGACCGCACCTCGACATATCCTCCACGCAAAGGTCTCAATGCCCATATGACCAAGAGGAGAATTGCGACTCTAATGGTTTGACACGAACCCGACCTCTTTCACACCCAATCCGTAATCGCGCTTCACCACCCCTACAACCGCAACAATGGTGGACTGGCTCAGTCTCGCCGTCCCCTTTGCCTATCTGAGCATCCTAATCGGCTCTTTGGCTACATTTTCTAACTTATACCGCAAGCGCAAGGCCCGTACGTCGTTTTCCCTGACTCTCTACTCTCAATATCAATAATCCCTCGCCAAATTCCTCCCTATTTTCTGTCCAAATCACCCCACGCCTCGCTACACAATGATTCAGGTCTCATTAAACTAACGTGTTCCTTTTTCCCCCAACGTGTAGAGAAGTCCCTTAGCTTGGAACCATGGTTCACTGCGCATCTGCAGCGGGATATCTACTTCTCCCTCCTTCACATCGACCCCTCAGACCAAAAAGAGAAAAAATCCCCCGCAATCCCCGAGTCCGTTCTGAAAGCCGCCCTCCTCCGCCGCGCCGCTGAAGATATCCGTCGCGTTCTCGCTCTCCGGAGCCAAAAGCAAGCTCTTTCTATGCTGTTACAGCGCGGCAGTGTCGGCGACGATCTGTGGCAACGGTTCCTGCGTGCGGAGAAGGAGATGGAAGAAGAGGTTAAGGATGTTGTTTCAGAGGTGACTGCCCCCGGTTTCTCTGTGATTTTGTTATGGTGGTTTGTTTTACTGACTTTTTGTGACTCAGGCAAATGCCTACGTACCGGGTTGGGGCCAGACGATCTTCCAATCGGCCAACGAAATGACAAATAACAATGTCTACCGCGAACGAATGAACGAGCAGCAGGGCAAGCTGGCTGAGGAGCGTGCTTGGTGGGATAAGAAGAAGGCTACTATTCAAGAGGGCTTTATGAAGGAGTTAGATGAGGATTCGGTGACAAAGCCTGTTCAGGCGACTGTGCCTGCGTCTGCTGCGGCTCCTGCTCCTGGGAGTGATGAGGAGGCTGTTTTGGTTGAGGCGGAGAACTCGGGGAATAGTAATGTGGGCTCACCGAAGTCGCAGAAAAAGAAGGGGAAGGCGAAGAAATAAGAGGGCTTGTAAGATTAAGGTTCTTTTCTTGCATTGGGTTAGTTTTTGACAATTGGAGTTGCATTTTTAGACTTGGCTTGTTTATGGAGGTGATGTAGATTGTATTGTTTGATTGGAGCTTTTTACCTAGTAACTATTTGAACGGGATAATATCAGGACTGTCTCGCGCATGCACTGACTAGTATCAAGTGTTGATCGGCGATCCTAAATTGGGAAGAGATACAAGGTAAATAACTAGCATTATCATTATCTTCCTGCTAGTTAAAGGAAAAACTCCTCCCGAGACACCTGAGAGCCGGGATTATGGATAACTATATGGAACTGTCACACGCGGCCAAGTGAAACGATAACAATGGGAATCCGCAGTGTCACCGTTGGTGCATCTTTAAAGCGTTTGTCATGTTTAAAACACCACCTGTTTGTATAGCATAGATATCTTCTCCTTCTCCTTCTCTTTTTCGTCTGGAGCTCGGAGTTCATATGATATTCACTTTCTGGCTTTATCTCTTTGTGCTCTCCATTGCAGGCTTTCGTGGTCATGGACCTTGATGGTCCTATAAGCAGTTAAAGGTACCAAGATACTTCTCCGTTTCATGATCGCCTTCTAGTTATATTCGATACGAGTTTTTACTTGCATGATTTAACATAATATGCACAAGCAAATAATCCTTCCTTCTAGTGAGCCGGAGATTAATGTACACTGGTGGACTGATCAAAATTGCTTTCAATGTATCTTTTGTCTTCCTGGTTCTCCTGTTTCCAATCATGTAGAATCGTAGATACTAATATTAATATTTTCAAATTGCAAGTATTGTGATTATTATCATCCTTAATATTGCCATCGTGATTCAATTATGGTGTTTTGAGCTATGTGATAAGCCGGCTCGCAAAAGGGTCGTATAGCTTGAATAAATTTTGCTTACGAAAATAGTGGCCATGGGATAGTGCTTGTAGCAGTGGCAGGGCTTTTTGACTTGACCTGTTTATGAATTTCATTTAGAGTTTCCTTCCTATTAGTATCTAATAGTATCGGTATAATATAGATACTATAGCTATTACATAGTCCTATAATATCCTACTGCTAGGTATAACTAAATTAATAGAACTTCATCATCATCATCATCATAGTATCTTTAAAGATCTACTATAGAGCCGGTCTAGAAAAAGGTACATCTACTTTACTAGCTAAACCGATCTTTTGACTACAGGCCATATAGTAGATATAAAATAATTTACGAATCTACTAACAGATCTCATTCTGAATTTGTTAAGCTAATACATAGCAAGGCGAAGACCTTTAGAGTGCTTGGACACTTAATGACGAAACAATGGATAACGATAAAACCCTATAATATAATGTACATTTTTATTCTAGTCCTGGACCTTGAGAGAAGATGTAATATACAACGCTATATGTATAAAGGTCCCAATAGCAATGGATTTAGAAACGCCAACATGCAATGCAGCCGACCGTAACAAGCCTATAACAGGTGGCTGTCGTCAACCCCAAGAGGCGGGCCCAGATCAATATCATTTATGCCAAGTTCAGTTGCAGCCACCGTAACCTTACGCTCGACCTGTACAGGGTCCAAGTTCTCTGTTCGACTCAACACAACGCGCAGCAAACTGCCCATGATCTCGAGCTGATACTGTTCCTTTTCATGCGGGTCCAGTTGCTCGATGCTCAGTCCCTGCGCCTTGAGAGCCATGGACTTGCGTTCTCCAAGCAATTCTAGCAACCGATTGACTTGAGCAATGTTTTCTTTGCTGCGAGGAGTTGAGGACAGTCGACGAAGGCGATGTTTGGGGACTCCAGCGGGCACGCCTGCAAGACGGGCGATCTGGATGGTAACCATACGAGCAGTCACATCGTCTGGGGCGAAGCCAAACGCGGCCCTCATTGCATAGAGAGCAGCCAGCGTACCTGGTACGTCCTTTGAGAGACAGAAGCAACGAACAACTTGATCGAACAATTCTTTGGAAAATTCAGCGTTCGCAGCTTTTCGCGCACGCGGGGGAAGATTGGAGTACCACTGTACCATGTTTGCAAAGAGCTGTCGGGCCGTTGGAAATCCTGAATCAAAAGCCGTCCTTCCACGGTCATATTGAAGCTTCGCACAATCCCATAAGCATGCGTATGTTTCCAGATCTGGTCGTACAGAAGCGGACATCTTTTGAAACTTTGTCCACAGGGACTTGATGTCTTGTTTGCGTAGCTCGGCGTATAGGAGATGATTCATGAAGTATGAATTTGGTTGGATATGGGCATCACCAAGGCATTTGACAAGGTATCTGACCATATCGTCGTCGCCTCTGCGCGTGTAATGTAAAAGAAGAATGGAGAATGTCTCGATGCCCGCAGGCGGAACATCGCGATTGAAGAAATGAGGAAGTTGTCGTACATTAGATTTTTGATGCTGGACTTGTACTTCAGGAACGGGACTCGCTGTTTGGTAGCGCTCCCAAACAGTGTTGATACGGTATCGAATCATGGACCATGCAAGTCGCTCGGCCTTATCCCGGGCCTCGGCATTTCCTACCCGGAGCCAGCTTGCGATGAGTCCATTCAGATGTTTGGCATCTGGTCTGACACCCCGTTCATACATCAACTCGATTACTAGAGCTGCGGAGTCGACCTGGCCCATACCAATGAGTTTTTTCATCCAACTGGCGAAGAAGAAACGGTTCTGGTATTGGCGAGGGAGCATTGTCAATACTGAAAGAGAGACCTTGTTGACGGCCTGCTCATTGATGCTCGATGCATGTAGGTTGCCGGCTAGGCCCAGCACTCTCCGATAAACAGCTGTCGAATCCCTTGAAGGATCCTTGGTTGTCACCATCATATCTTTGAAGATAGCAATTGCAGTATCTAGCCTTCCAGCAGTCAAGAGACTGATGCTAACTTGGTCATAGTCATCCATGTTCATATCTGGACCTAAGAACGTCTTCAGTTGAAGGTATAAAGTCCATGCTTTCACTTCAGCTTCTTCGCCTGGAGTATTCGCCCATGCTGCGATCACCGGGATCAGGATACGAGGCTGGCGTGACTGATCATTGGCAAGGAAAGCCAAAGCAATATCTTGAGCCCTCTGGGGATTGTTCTCAGCTGCAAACAGTCGCACGCCCTGCATCCAATACTCTTCAAGATCCTCCTTCTTCTGGGATAGTTCTGATTGATAGGCCTCCCATGTTGCTAGAGCCTCAGTGGTAGAGCCACCATTGTGTAAGACCTCGATGAAAGTGAGAATCTGGGGTGTCGCAAGCGATCTGCCAGTGGACTTAGTGTCTTGGACAATAGTTTGTAAATGAGTAGACCGAGTGGCATCTGAAAACTGGGATGACACTTGTGAGTTCCAGACGGTTTCTGCATCTTCTGGCGTGATTGAATCGAGAAAACCTGGAATAGCTTGCTTGCATCGACGGTATGTCTTCCACAGTTCCTGCCGGATACGATCGTCTATCTCCTCATTATTGATTTGGTGAACGATCCTCTTGAATTTGATAGCATATGGATGACTCTCGACACTTTCAAGGGTTTTTGACTTCGTATTTTGCTTCTTGTCCAGTTTTCGTCGTCCTGGAAGGCCCTCTTGCCACATTTCTTCTTCCTCCAACGCCATCCCCTCAAACTCTTTCCTTAAAATATCGTCAAGCTCTTCGTCAAAGACATCATCAAGCGTTGGTCCCTTTTCTGCATTGCCCTGCTGTTCTTCATATTTTCGGAGTGCTTCAAGGGCAATTTGGCGATCGTTCTCTGGTAGGCTTTGCATGAACGGAGAATCTGGGTCAAAAGGGCCTTTCTCGAGAACCTTAAGTTCCTCTTGTATCTTGGAAAGCTCCTGCTCAACTTCCTCCCGCTCCTCATTATCTTCAGTCTCCGGGTCGATCTTTCGTCGCTTTGCGCCGGGGGCGTCCTGTTCATAGAAGGTGACTTTGTCATTTGGCCCGCCGAAGTCGAGGCGCTGCGCCGCTACAGCGCTAAAGGCGCGCCGTGAGATCGATGTGCGTGCCACATAGCGCCATCGAGCCCCTCGAACAACCTGGCGGAGCATATGGGGAGTTAATCGATCATCAGCGAGTGCGTAGAGCGCAGTGTTGAAGTTCAAGAAATCGAGTTCGGAAGACCGCAGATAAACCCCCTGTTTGGGTTTAGCGCGTCCCGTTGAACTTATCTTGTCCAACATCTTTGCGGCCGATACGCGTGACGTGAAATTGCATCAATGGATTCCGAAGTCTTGGAAGACGCCCTGGACTTGTCCAAGGACAAGTCGCAGAACCAGGTTTGTGCTTTTATCTACGCGTTTGGCCGGTACCGAATGGCGGAGCTGACGTGAATAAGGGCGTGTACATCTACCAGCCCTCAAAGCCAGGGAAAGCCTCCGGTGAACGACCCTCAAAGCGCCGCAAAGTCTCAACGACAGCCGTCTCCGATAATGGCCATAAAGACTCATCATTCAAGCCGCTATTGAACGGAGCTGAGAGCGCGGATTGCGTGCAGCTGCGATACGACACTTACAAGCAACTATGGGAGGAGCAAGAACACAAGATTCAGGTGGGGACGACTAGCCCAAATTAAGGATTATGGAAAGCTCACATAGATCCTGGTATAGAAAATCCTAGAAGATGTCGATTCTGGGGTTCTGACAGATGTCCTATCTTTTGTACGGGAAACGTCACCACAAACGTAGGACTCCCCGAAGGAAAGCCGAGATGCGACAGCTGAAAGACTAACGCTTTTAACAGTTGCAATGGTTGTATCCCAACAGCACTCGTTACCGTCGGCTCCAACGTCTCGTCGCTCACTAGACTGCTTTCCCGCCTCAACGATCAATTGATATCCACCAACGAAGGGGGCGTCATTGTTTTGGAATCTGGCGATGCTCCTAATCTCAAGACCTCTCTAAAGAACATCATTCGAGCCGCAGTAACGAATACGGAAGGTAATGATGGATTCCAGAGGTTTCTTACAGATCGATCGGTACGTAGCTGCTAGCAGAAGCCTCACCTGCCCGAGACTGACCAAAGCACAGGGCCCGCGTATGCTTGGGTATGATTTGGACCTGCTCTATGACTATGTTCAGAGAAGGGGGACCAAGAAGCTTGTTCTTGCATTGCGGGACAGTGAGGCTTTTGATCCAGCTCTTTTAACGGATCTTCTCTCGCTTTTTAAGTATGAACGCCGTTCTTATCGACTCGAATTTGTCAGTTAGTTCCTAACCCAAAATAGATCTTGGCTTGATCGCATTCCATTCACTGTGATGCTTGGAATATCAACGTCTGTTGAGCTCTTTGAAGGCCGTCTTCCCCGCTCCTGCGTCTCCCTTCTTCAAGGAAAGCACTTTGAAGTTCAAGAGGCAGGGAATAGCGTGGACCGGATCTTCGAGGCTCTTCAGACCGACCCGGATGGTAAAATATGGGTTGGCCGCAATATTACTGCCACCCTGTTCGAGAAGGCCAGTGACAACTTCCAAACACCGGAGGCATTTAGCCGTATGGTCAAGGTAATTAATTTAATTTCAATTTTCGAGAAGTCGCATAAACAAGGGGGACCTTCTAACTGTTGAGCAGTACTCATATATGTCGCATTTCTTTGCAAATCCTTTATCGGTGCTTTTAGCTTCGCCGGCCACATCTATACTCTCTCAAAATCCATTTACTGAGGCGATTCGAAACCTACCGTCATTTCGAATGTAAGTATAGGCATGTTTTTTTATTCGGGTCTTCTTCTGTGGACTAACAATTCCCTAGGCTCTGCGAGGATCTCGTAGAAAGTGGATCTACTGACCAAGTTCGACGGATGCTTGATGACGATGATCATTTGCTTCAGACAGCTATTGCCAACTTGGAGGCTAGTCAAGCCGCTATGCGTGACTTATTCCGAGCCGTCCTTCTTATTCATAAATGTCTGAAGCATACACAAACCTCAAAGAAAACAAGCGTATCAGATCTTTCCGTTCGTGCGCTCTCCGGAGATCTGGGCGACTCCGCCTTGGTTGAAGATATGCTAGCTTCAGTCAAGGCCATGGACTCCGAGCAGCTTTTTGAAGTTCTAGATATTCTACCAAAGAATCTTTCCGATGAAGCCCCTCTTGCTGAAATTCAAAACGATTTAAAGAGCTTGATGGATGAGCATCCCGACTCGAGACCGTTCCACAGCGAATACAATATCAACAACTCCGTTACGACTACGACTGTTGTCCACCAGCGTGTCAAATTAACCAAGGGAAAAGCCAATCTACGGAAGCAGGATGTTGAATACAACAAAATCATTGACCGACTGGCGGGTGCGCTGATTGAATATTTCAGCGAAACCTTGATTCAACCTACAGATCTCTTCATGAATGAGGCCTTCTTGTTTGACTTACGAAACCCCTTGAAAGAAGTCTTTACACCTCGCCCTCGTTTTGCGATCGAGCGTGCTTTGGCTGCTCCCTTCGACTATCTGATCTCATCATCTCCGTCCACTGAATCCAAAATCTCCGCCAAGCAGCCGCCAGCTTCCATATTATATCAACTTTATCTTGAATCTGGCGCTCTGGTTAATGTGCATGACCTGTGGCAGGCATTCTATGCAGTTTTTGATAGTAGCCAGGGCGACAAATGCGATGAGCGCGTGGTCATGGCCTTGTTCTACGGCGCTTTATCTGACCTGAAGACATTTGGAATGATCAAGAATAGCCGGAAGAAGACTGATCATCTAGCCAAATCGAACTGGGTTGGCTTGTAACATAGAAACCGAATGAGAACTATTCTCTATCACGCATTCAGAATATCCAAGTTTAACATTTGATTTCCCAGTTCTGGGATGGGGTATCATGAGTAGTCGCTATCGGTAAATTATCAAGTACAAGTATGGCCTACCATCCTTCCTCATAGGACCTCTGAATGATGTCGTCTCTTCCAAGCGGCCGGCCTCCTTCACTCAGGACCATAGCCTCCCGCCGCGCACGTCGAAGAGCCTGCTCTGCCA
Organism: Mycosphaerella populi pn0402; assembly: GCA_002153405.1. Taxonomy (NCBI): domain Eukaryota; kingdom Fungi; phylum Ascomycota; class Dothideomycetes; order Mycosphaerellales; family Mycosphaerellaceae; genus Mycosphaerella; species Mycosphaerella populi. Next base: position 22,033 of record MWPW01000680.1, on the reverse strand, counting down.
AACTGCCTTCCTGGACCCGCCGAGGCGTGGATCGAAATGTTCCAGCCGTATCCTCTCCATCAACCATCCACACGTCACTATCTCCATCATCGTCCTCGTCATCCTGATCGTTTTCTTCAATCATACTACCCATCAAGCCCTGTCTTCGTAGTTGCTTTATCCCATCAGGATGCGATGTCAGGGTGCTGAATATCGAGCTCATAAATGAATCGTCCTGCCACCATGTTTTCATAAGGACGAATAGATCATGTCGACGTGAAGGCTCGGCGCTTATGCACGGAAACGGGTACTTGGTGAGCCATCGATTGACGACGCCCGCTTCGAGTGCACTTGGTATGTTTTCTGGGAGCAGCACATTAAGAATTTGAATTGCCTTCTTTTCTCCTAGTGGCCGAGTCCTGGGGAGTATTGGTGAGACCGTTGTGGATGTGACCTCGACATGTTCGTCGAGGAAGTTGCAGAGACAATTTACTAGCGCCGTATATGTTTGTAGATCGCGGAGTCGAGTGCAAACTGATGTGCGAGAGACTGTAGAACTGTTAGTAATGGATAGCGTGATCTGCGACTGGCAATCGTACGGGCTCGGTTTGTAACGAGGAAGTGAAGGGCGTTTAAAGCCTTCCCACGTCGTAATTTGTCTTTGCTGGATAGGTCGGCTAGGAGAATATCTCGAGTCTCTCCCTTCGTGGATCGTTCCGATATAATGCGTAGAGCTCTGTTTATGGACTATGTTAGTCTGATGACTTGTTTAAGCTGGTGGGGCCAGTCGTACGCGGCTCGAAGGTCGTGGCTTGTGCTTTGGGAGAGCTTGAGAAGCGTGTCCAACTTGAGAGCTTAAGACATTCATTAGCGAATACTCATTGGAGATATCCGCAGTGGTCTGGGAGCAAACCTTCTTCTGTTCCCTCGCTAATGATCTTATCTTCTCGTTCATCGCGTTTGATCTCGGTAAGATCAACCACTTGGCGGATATCTGTTGCGATGCCGCGTACAGCGAAGAAAAGAGATATTCCTAGAATAATTAGCTCCAAGAGGTTTGAATCGTTTGCCAGCAAAGCTCACCAAGACAAAGCCATAATACTCCATCTCCAGTTAGAGGAGCCATGGTGGGTTTGGTTTGTTGGAGATGCGAAAAGCGGAGAAGCAAGTTATATGCGGCAGAATGTCAGCCATGAGAGACACCGCCCTTTATTTTTTTTCTTGCTCCGCTCCGCAGAACTACGAGGCAGCGCGATTCACTTCCAACTTGCAGCGCCAAAATGCCGCCCTCCCAGCTCAAACAGCTGAAGACTTCTCTCAAGGATAGTGGCGTGATTCGGCCGCAGCAATCAAAAAAACAGAAGCGTGAAAATGCGAAGACCGGTGTCGCTGCGCAAAATCGAAACCAGCGAAATAATGCTTTGCAGGCAATTCGAGACCGTTTCAACCCATTCGAGATTAAAGTCGCTCCCAGCCGCAGCAAATTCGAGGCTACAACTCGCGATGGGGGCTCTACAACAGCAGGAAAATCTCGTCCCGGCGTCACCAAGTCCCTTGGTGAAGAGAGGGTTTGTTGATCTACTTATTCTTCTATACGTATTCGAACTAATATATGATTGTTGCTCTAGCGTCGTGCGACCCTCTTGAATGAAATGCACACCCGAAACAAGGTGGGAGGTCTTGTGGATCGCCGGTTCGGTGAGAACGATCCGACTATGACACCCGAGGAGCGAGCCGCAGAAAGATTCGCACGAGAAAGCCAGAAAAAAATGCGCAAAGAGTCGATGTTCAATCTTGAAGAAGAGGAGGACGAGTTTCAGCTTACGCACATGGGTCAGTCTCTCACGTTAGATCAAGCGAATCTCGATGACTTCGAGGGCGGAGATCTGGATGGCGCCGAGTCTGATGATGAAATGTCGCGAAAGCGCAAGCGCTTTGATGAAAACGAGGAAGATGCGGAGGATTTTATCGACTACGAAGATGGTGAAGACGGCGAAGGCAAGCCCGAGCGGAAGAAGTCTAAGGCTGAGGTCATGAAAGAAGTCATTGCCAAGTCTAAGTTCCACAAGCATGAGCGACAGAAGGCCAAGGAAGATGACGATGATCTTCGGGAAGAACTGGATCAAGATATGGCTGGTCTCTTTGACGCTCTCAGGGGAATCAAAGCCCCACCAAAGCCAGAACCACCGAAGCACGATTTGGACGCTATGAACCCGGAACGTGCTGCAATGCTGCAGGGACCAGAGAAGACAGATACTGAGAAGGAGTACGACCAGAGACTCAAGCAGCTCACTTTTGATAAACGGTCTAAACCTACGGACCGTACCAAAACTGCCGAAGAGAAGGCAGAAGAGGAAGCTGAAAGGTTAAAAAAATTGGAGGAAGACCGACTCAAGCGTATGCGCGGTGAACAGCTGAGTGATGAAGAAGAAGAGGATGATGACAAAGACTCTTTTCTTCAAGATGACGATGAATCTGATGTTGATGATGATGCTGCTGCTTTCGGTCTCCCTGCTTTCGAGCCAAGAACAGATTTGGCAGTGGAGGACGAAGATGATTTTGTTATCGACGACGATCTAGTGGAGACCAGATCAAACGTCAGTCTCTCTATAGACGGAAGCGATATAGAGGAAGAAGAACTCTCAGAAGAGGAAGAGGAGGAAGAAGATCAGGAGGATGAACTCATTAATGGATTGTCCTTGCCATCAGCTTCTGCAGTTACTGCTGCATCAACAGCTGTGGGAGTCAATGCCACGGCTGATGGGAAATTGGCATTTACCTACCCCTGCCCTAACAACCACGACGAGTTCCTCGCTATCATTGCAAAGGTTCCTTCTCAAGACGTTCCGACGGTCGTCCAGCGAATTCGTGCCTTGCATCACCCCCGTCTTCATGCCGATAACAAGGCTAAGCTCGGTCGATTCGCCGAGGTACTTGTGGAGCATATCTTCCACATGGGCAACGATGCCAAGCAGACATCCTTTCCCATCATCGAAAACATTCTACGTCATATTCATTCATTGGCCAAAACACACCCGATCAACGTTGCGACGGCTTTCCGTGCCCGTCTACGCGAGATATCGAATGATCGCCCGCTCGACCTCCTCCCAGGTGACCTTGTCGTATTGACAGGTGTTTCGACGGTGTTCCCTGCGTCTGATCATTTCCATTCCGTTGTCACGCCTGCTCATTTGTGTCTGGCACGATTCTTGGGACAGTCTTCATCTAACACCTTGTCTGATTTCGCAACGGGTGCTTTCGCTAGCAGTCTTTGCCTGCAGTATCAGGCTGTCTCGAGAAGATACATGCCTGAGTTCATCAATTATTCTTTGAACGCCCTTTGCAACCTTGCCCCTACTGAACCTACCAAAAATCTTGGTTTCTTCCCGTTCCGAAAATCGCAAGAGTCCATCCGCCTTTCACCACCGAAGAAAGTCACCCCACGCAAACTACAGTTCCGGGACATTTCAACTGCACCATCAGACTCGAAGACCACAGAAGACCTAAAGGCCTCACTCGTAACCACCTTTGTCTCTCTCCTCGATCGCGCCTGTCAGCTATGGTCCGATAAATCCGCCTTCGTCGAGATCTTCAGCCAAGCCGAAGCCGTCCTCAAATACGTCCAACAATCCTGCAAAGGCAAGATCTTCGCCCCCCTGCAAGATCCCATCCAGTCCACCCTGGATAGTATTTCATCACACCTAGCCAAGGCGCGACTATCCCGCCGCCCTCTCCTTCTTCACAACCACCGTCCCCTGGCCATCAAATCCGCCATCCCCAAGTTCGAAGAAAACTTCAACCCAGACAAGCACTACGATCCCGATCGCGAGCGTGCAGAGGCAAACCGCCTCAAGAAAGAGTTCAAGCGCGAAAAGAAGGGCGCTATGCGCGAGCTCCGCAAGGACGCCAGCTTCGTTGCTCGCGAAAAGTTGCGCGAGAAGAAGGAGCGCGATGCCGAGTACGAGAAGAAGTACAACCGTCTTGTGGCGGAGATCCAGAGCGAGGAGGGTCGTGCTGCGAACGAGTACGAGAGAGAAAAGAGGGCTCGCACGGGGAAGCGTTGATCTTAGCATTCTTCCTGCGTCTTCTTGTTCCCGTTTTCATGGCTTTAGAATACTCTTTTCTTCTTGGTTTATATATATCCTTTATATCCGCCTTCTGCGAGAGGCTAGCGCATGGGTCCGGGATAAAAGTCATTTGCATTCAGAAGAGTCCCGTATTTCATCCTTAAAACATTAATTCTGTATTCTGTATTCTGTCCAAGTATCTTCTCGCCCTGTCCAGGTTGTCAAGATTAGACCAATACTTACCCAACGTGTCACCAGTGCCGTATACAAATCGGTATATACACGTATCTACAACCACCCCTCTCTCTTCCTACTGCTTCAGATCACTCCCAATCCCAATTAGATAATTACACCGATCCCGCTGATCAACCGGCACCCTCTCCATCCTCGTCTGGTTCGTCCGGACAAAAATCCGCTTGTAAGAATCATCCCCTCCCCCCCACTGCACCCACCCCGGACTCCCAGGATGCCGGTACGTGTTCGGATCCAGCGTCCGCACAAAACTAGTCCAGTACCCCTGCATCACGGGGATTATGTTCTTGTTGCTGGTAGTGTACGATTTTGGCGCCTTGGTCGTGACATACTGCGGTCCCCAGATCGCGTTCACTTCCACCGTGTGCGAGGTCCCTTTGCCTTTCTTTTCGTCGTCTGGGTCTACCACGGCGTAGTGGTAGTTCCAGCTGGGGACGCCGGCGTTCGCGTAGATCGTTGACATGTGCATGCCTGGGCAGATATAGCGGAGTTCGCCGTAGGCGTTGCTGCCGGCTCGCCAGTATGGACCTGCGACGGGGTTGCTGGGGAATGTTTGTTGCTTGTCTGGGGTGAGGTACATGTTGTTTATATTGGAGAGTTGGGTGGTGCTTATGCTTGGGAATTGGGATTTGATGAAGTCGTCGACTTGGGCCGGGCTGGTGGTGTTTGGGGAGAGGAAGATTGTGCCTTCGTTTGTGTCATCGCCGAATATTACGGGGACTTTGATAAATTTGCCGTTTTCGAAAAGGAGGTATGTCTGGTCTTGCACGAGATCCCCGTCTATTGTTGGGTTGTAGAGGTATAAGGGGTTCTTGGGGGCTCCAGGGTATCGTGTCACGACGTTTTGGTGTTGGAGAGTTTCGATGTCTAGGTTGCGTAGGCAGGCGAGGGTATCTTCTTTTCCATTGCAGCCGGTTGCTTTGACGAGATGATCGTATGCAAATTGGCTCTCTGAGACGTTGAAGACTGGACCGAAACTCTGGGATTCGGCTGCCGCAGCGACGAATAGGTTGTCGTTACGTCCGCCGTATGCAGAGAGTTGAAGAGTTATTGAAGCTCCGCCTGCGCTGTCTCCGCCGATGACAACATGGTCAGGGTTGCCGCCAAACTTGAAGATTATATTAGGTCGATGAACGGGTGTGAATAGGGTTTGGTGTAATTACCTTGCTGATATGCCGTTTTACCCACTCAAGAGCCTTTCGTTGATCTTTTAGACCATTGTTAAGACTGGCGCCAGACTCAACTTCTTTTGAAGCCAGAAATCCATAAGGTCCGACACGATAGTTGAAAGTTACTACTATGATGTTATTCCCCGAGGCTTGTACCAGCCCGGACCCATTGTAGTTAGGGTTCGACAGCGACGCAAACCCTCCTCCTTGTATGAAAAAGTACACAGGCAGGTTTCTATCATTGACCGTTGCATCTGTCGGGGCGTAGACATTTAGGAAGAGACAGTCTTCGGACGAGCCTTTGGGCATGGCTTGCATTGTGGCCGACGCTACTTTAATACAAAGTGGCTTATGCTAGAGGCAGACATGCGTTAGGTTAGGTCAACCTCACGCCAATTGGTTCGATTTGTACACACCGTTGCTGCTGCCTGGATACTCGGGACTGTCGCCGGGTCCTGGGGTGCTTCGAACCGCAGCTCCCCTACAGGCGGAGCCGCGTAGCGCATCCCAAGCCACTCCGAGACGCCATGGGGGGTTTGATGCCCTCGATATTTTGCATAGCCCAAATCCACTACATCAGGCGAAGCTGCATATGCCAGAACCAGCAGGGGGAGAAACCACAACAACGCCATGAAGAATTGGCAAGAGGGAGAGAATTGGCCTTAACGCACACTGGGGAAGACATCGAGTCTAATAAAAGGCCAGAGCCCCCCTGTCCAGCCCTGTCCGGGCCGCAACTATACAACATAGCCGACAAAAAGGGGCACGAGCTTCGCTCTCCCTGTCTTTGAAATAATCTCATGGAGATGCCAGACAAACAAAGCCGCTCCCTTGCATGAGTCCATACTTTGAGCGCCCTGATTGGCTGTGTGGGGTGCATAGAGGACCCACTCCTCCCCGCAAAAAAGTTGCCCGAGTTCACCAGCGCATTTGCTTTCTTACCAAGTACCACCATGGCTTCAGATGACGAAGATGACTACATGTCCATGGTCATAGAGGAGCCGCAGAACAAGGAAACTTTTACGCAAAAGAAACGCCGAGAACAGCGCGAGGTAAGGCCCCGCCACATTCCTGCACGTTCCCTGTCCCGCCTAGCCAAGCGACATGGCTTGATGCGCTGGCCATACCCCAACTTGTCTTATATACATAGTCCCGCATTGCTAACGTGGCCTATATCCTTAGGCCGAGGCTCGAGGTCGCGTCCCCTCCAAAGCTGAACGTGCCGCCCAGGAGGCGGCGCAACGCGATGAAGCCCTCGCGAAGAGTACCCTAGACCCCACCAACAAGGGCTTCAAGATGATGGCGAAGCTGGGCTTCAAGTCTGGAGATACCCTGGGGAAGCGCGCTGAAGAGACTCCAGCGGACGAGAATGCAGGTTCAAAAGTGGGCAAGCTCCAGGCTCGCTCGGAGCCATTGAATCTGGTTTTCAAGGAGAACCGTGGCGGAATAGGCTTGGATAGCGAGAAGAAGCGCAAGATTCGTGAGGAGGCGGAAGAAGCTACTAAGAAGATTAAGCGCGAAGAAGGTGACTATCGGGATCGCGTGAGAGAGGAGCGCGAGCTGCGTCGAACGGAGGCTCAAGTGCGTGCTGCGCAAAAGGTCGCTGAGCGACTGGATACAGAGGCTGAAGACGGAGATTCGGATTTGAAGGAAGGAGAATCACCACCACCACCACCACCACCACCACTACCACACGCAGATACGGGAAGTCAAAAAGACTCATCATCAACCCCCAAGGAATCGCCCAACAAAGAGCCAGAATTCCAGGAGACGCCGGCCAAGCCGAAACAGGCGAAGCCGACTGCACGTATAAATGTGCTGTATCGCGGGATCATTCGGGAACGCGAAAACCGCGAGCGTGAATCCCAAGCGCGACATGCTCTCCAAAGCTCTCTCCCCTCATCCTTCTTTCCGAATCCAACTCTCCCGGGATACGACGACAATGAACTAGAACGCGATGATAAAAAGGCTCTTGGGATTAAAGCCGGGCCTTATACGGCGGCTTTCGAGCAAGAGGTTGAGGAGGAAGATCCGGAGCTGGAGGCTTTTGATGCCTTGGACCCCGCGGAGCGCCTCCATAAGCTGGTGATTTATTTACGCGATACGTATAGGTACTGCTTTTGGTGCAAGTATCGCTATTCGACGGATGAGGAATTAGAGAGCTGTCCTGGTTTGACTGAGGAGGACCACGATTGAGCTTGCCCATTCTGTTTAATGCTGTGGAATGAACGAATTTACTTACACAGGTGCCTGTGGAGCACGATTATTTCTTGATGAGCGTTCTAGCTAACCGGATCAAGCCAATTACAACCACTGGGCCATGGGGTATGTCAACTAAACAATGAATAGGTGTACCTTCGTTGGTACCTCTGTCACCGCGTAGGTGCCAATACGACCAGGTAGAAGACCGGATGGAAGTCATATATACTTGTATCCTCCGATCTCTAGCTACACTTGGTCGGAATTTCAGTGAAGTTCTGGGGCTCTCTATATATTGCTGATCAGAAGGTAACCCCCCGATGCAGACTGAACTCCACAGAATAATCATAATGTACAAAGCGTTTGGTATCATATAAAAGAAGTAACCCACAAATATAGCAGACCATTGCTCCGCAGAGTCTTCAAGGATATCATTTGCTGGGTCCTAAAATGGATCCGGGCCCAGGGCACACTGCGCCACCATGCATAAACAAATCAAAAAAAAAGAAAAAAGAAAAAAAAAAAAAGACGTGGGGGAAAGCAACTGTATAAAATGAACACGTGAAAAGTGAATACCCAAAAATAAAAATTTAAAGTATACATGAATAAATGTAAAGAGAAGGGATCATCCCAGATCACACACGGCCAAGCTTGCTCATCAGTTCTGCCAACGACCGGTTTTTACATTTCTGCAATCCCTGGTAGCAGCTCTCGCAGATGCGCATGGCGCAGAATACACACCGATGCTTGATCTCCCGGTCGAACTTGTGGCAGGTCTGGCATGGTATCGGACACCATACGTTTTGTGCGGTAGGCATGTTGCGGTGCTCCTGGAAGCAATTGTAGTTGCTTGTGGTCAAAGGGGCTGGCGTGGGCTCCATTTCGAGCGGGGTGAAAAGAGGTGGTTGTTGTTCGTTGCTGGAGGCGTGTTCGAGTGGAGATCCGGCACCGTCGGGCGTGGGAATGAAGTCTTCCAATGGTATCTCGTTGTCGTTTTCTCCAGGTGGCGCGGGAGAGAGTGTCACTGGGGGTGCTCGGGTGCTGGGGAAGTATTCTTGTGACTGGTTTGCGTTGATTGACTGGGAAACGACCGCTGGTACTGCCGGGCTTATAGGTTGTGGTGCAGCAGGCTGGGGTGAGTGTTGTTCATGAATTGGGATTGTTGGTGGCGCCGCTGGCTGATTTTGAGGAGAGTATACTTGAGGTGGGTAGGCTTGTGGTGATGAGACTTGTGGTGATGAGACTTGCGGCGATGAGACCTGCGGCGATGAGACCACTGGCGACGGGGCTACTACTGGCTGCGGCACCTCGGGGGGTTGTACTGGCTGAACTGCAGGAGCTGAAGTGGCATTTTTGCTCAATTCACGTCGAGGCGGGACTTTGGACAATCGCTTGGGAGGTGGAGGGACTTGGTCTTTGGGCGGCGGCGGCAGTTCCTTGCTTGGTGGAGGGGCTCGTTGCGGCGGAGGGGCAGGCACGGCCGCAGGGAGAGGCATCGTCCCAATATCGAAGTCGATGTTCTCTTTTTCTGCCTTGGGATCAGACTTGGTCCGATGCAAGGAAAACTGCGACTTGGAGGCTGCAGCGCCATTTTTCATTGCCGTGAGGTTGGGCACGCGCAGGCCGCGAGGGCGCTTTTCGGAATCGAATATCGCCATGTTTCAATGTATTCGCGACACGACGTCTGGGATGTATGTGTAAGAAGTAGATTATGCCGTGTTTTGACTGTGGAGGGCGATTTATTTGCGCCACCAGGACGATCAATGGAGATCGCGAGCGGTGCGGGCTGAGGGATCTATGGGATATCCTCCGTAGATTAGAGTAGGGGTTTTGTGTGTCCCAGAGAAAGGTTGGAACAACCAGCACGAGGGGGGTAAATAAGAATGATCAATACGAAGAAAAGAAAGAGACGATAAAACGAACAGAGCCCCAGGGTAATCTTAATTTGGCTAATCAAGTTTTCCTATGGCTTTGGAACCCACTTCTCGGATCCGGACTTCGCTACGCAGGGAACAGCAGGGAACTGGGGCTCGTTCTATACTGCATGAGGAAAGGCAAAAAGCAGGCGCATCACCTCATCACCCCATGCCCAATGATTCATTGAAGAGCCGATCGAAGACGCGGAATGCCGGGAGGACGAGATTATATCACGATCTGCACTGGGGGTGGTGATTGGCCGGTGGAATGGAGAGCTGATACGGAGAAACGCTTTTTGTTTCATCGAGAATGCAGTGGAGCCGTCGTCGATTGGATCCATCGGCCACTAATGCCAATAGCCCGCGCTCGCTAGTCGCTGTATCAAACCTAGTTGGCCCCTGAGTCTTGGGATCTGGATCCGTAGATTGGAATGCAGCTGGAGTCCCTTGGCACGGACTTCTCCGTGGCGTCACTGATAGATCTCAGGAACTCTGGTTGAACAGCATCATTCTGTGGTTCAAGTTCTCCTGCTTCGTAAGGACAAAACTATGTAGAATGGAGTGCGTCGAGATCGTTATCGATAAGGAGTAAACCACACACTTCCCCGCCGCATTGTTTTTATCCTCCCAAAAACTAACAGAGTGCAACCCTCTCATAATCAACATGTCTCAACGACTCGTCACAAAACGAGCGCGTGCAAACACTGCTGGCGACTCACTCGCCGAACAAAATTCAAACCAGCAGACAACACTACAACAGACAATACCCACAGAAGAAGAGGTACAGACCCTGGAGGTCGAACACCTCGCGAAGCTGCTAAGACATGCCGCGGAAATGCACCCAGATGTCCACGCTATGCTAAACGAGGCGATCAAGGAAGAACGCGAGAAACGTCTAGATGTGGTCCACGATTTCAATGATCGGGCTATCAACATTTGGAACACAATCAACGTCACCTACAGTCATTTGAAAAGCTCAAAGCAGCGTGACCAGGCCTGGGATGTGGTTTCAGAAATTACTTATACTCTTGGCTCGATTGCCGCGCAGTGTGATGCGGCAGCTAGCCCTGGAACCAAAGTGAATGGCTTGTGGGCTCTGTGCCTGATTGGCGAGGCTATCTGCTGTGCAAGAGATACACTGGGTAGTGAGGTGCGGAAGCAGTTTGAAACGGATCCGAGCTTGGAAAATGCCATGCATGATATTGTTTCTGCGATGTCGGTTGAAGAAAGACGAGCAGTTGCTGACTCTGGCATCCAGCCAAACTCACTGTGGGAAAGGTTACTGGAGCTCGAGAATGAAGCGAGGCCCCACTGTGTGTTTGAAGGACTTGATAGTGTCATGGATTTGATCGAAGGGATATACGGGGATGGCGAGGGTCCTGCTGAAGATTACGATGAGGACGATGAGGACGGAGAGGACGGAGAGGACGGAGGAGACGGAGAAGACGGAGAAGACGAGGTCCAAGAGATTCCTGGTCCATAGTACTAACAATCTACGCGGCAATGTTGACATGTTCGTCAACGATCTACAGTGTGATGAATCCACTTTCGCGGCCAGACGAATACATTCATCTCAACTATCGGGCCTATTCACGGGAATGTACGACCGGCGTTCCCGTGCAGCCTGCAGAGGTAACACCATATGTTAGCATCCGTCTCAAATCTAACCTCACAGCCCTATAGAAAAACGAGCTTACCTCTACATAGCGCTCAATCCAAGGTTTACATAGCGCCCACACGAGTAATCCACCTGTGGCAAAGATGAAAATGAAAACAACGGCCTGGTCCTTCGCGGAATCTCGTTCTGTGTAGCATTTTCGTCAGTTGACTGTATTCCCGCCTTGTCTTCCTTCCCCCCCAACCCCCCAAATCACCCTGGATGGTTTTCCATTGGGGAAACTCACGAAAACACGTGGTAAACACATCCTCCTCCTTCGCACCCTTACACGTAGGTAGCTCATAACCCAAACAGAACTTGCGATTGCAATCGTTGCACGTTAGAACTCGGTGCTTCTCTACTCGCTTATCGAGTTTGGTTTGCTCGTCTTCGACGGGTGGATCGGTGGAAGTGGTATCAAACGCATCCAAAGCACGCTCGTGGAGCTTCAGGGAATCTTTAAAAGCACCAGAGTCCCCGCCCGGGTTAAGCGGGATAATCGTGCTGTTGGAGAAGCAGGTGCATTTGCAAAAGGATGTGGGCGCTATCAATCCTCCTCTGTTAGCTTGGCTCCCAAGTTGCGAAACTTTGACTTGGGCAAGGACTACTTACTTGATGCTGCAACTAGGGATGTAAATGACAGTAATGCGAAAAGCAGAGCGATCCAGCGCATCCTGCCGCTCTTCGGACCCCTAGCTGAGAACATTGTAACAACACGATGTGCAGGGTTGTTGGCTCGCTCGGCGCGATGACGCGGTTATCGTTATCGTGTATCACGTGATTGGGAGCTCAAGTTTATATATGGAGTACTCATTCGAATATCGCAAGAGAATCTACGTTTATTTGTTGAGTATTCTATCATAGCGCACTGTTACTAATATAACTTGACGCTTTGTGATCGTCTTCTCGTGGCGAGATTATTCAGTTGATTGTATAGTGTCTCTATGCCACATATAATCGAGCTGTGAGAATTCGAATACCGTTGGAAGACGCGGTAGGAGAAAGATAACTAGTAGTGTCACAGGTTAAAAACAAAAATTATGATAGACTCCGAGTCCTCTGGTAGAATGCGAAACCAGTATATGCATTATTCTCGCCATTCATACAATATCTTCATTTCCCCTCTTCGTCACAACGCTCGGAGCTTTCGTGTGTTGATAAATCGATGGCGATTTTGAGTACCCTAGGGTTTCGTTGCATTTGCCCCCTTGCACTTTCTCTATATACCCTCCACATAAGGCGGCGGGGGGTCGTAGGGCGGACAATTCCCGGGTATGTATTGACTAGAGTGGATATTCAATTCGAGTTCCGAGACCTGATATGGGGACAATGGCGGTATTTCGTCGCATTCCTGTCGCTGTCTTGGACTAGGGTGATATTCAGCTTGTAGTGGTCGAGGGATGGGCGGAGCCGGTTGTTCAGGCATCAACGGTCGTAAGGCGATGACTGGAGAGTGCTGGTGCAAAGAACTTAGGCTCTCCGGAGCAGGGAGTTCAGCTGGTGGTATATTTTCGTCGGCTAGCAACTCAGCGGCCGACTGCATTGACGATAACTGTTGAGCCTGCCAATGATATGTTTCTTCCACTGAGGGTAGCTCGACAGGTAGCGTTTCCAGAGTAGCTCTCGAGTCTAGGCTCCGCTCGCTTCTATGGCTTCTTGCTTGTAAGGGCGACGGTAGCTCTGCAGGTAGTTGCTCCAGTTCCTCATACGAGGATATGGGAATATCTTGGCCAAGATGGCACTTGAGGAGTTCGTGGATGATGAATCTCTCGGGTATGTTTCCTTGGCCCTCGACATAAGTAATTCGAGAATTCCTATCGCTGAGTTGTTGCAATCTGTTTGCGAGGCGATGATGATTGATCGAGTCTTCAACACCGATCGCAAACAGCGTGATGTAGGCCCATGGAGTAGCAAGTAAATCAAGTTCAAACTCGTCCATATCGCAGGCCTCCCCGTCAATCACCATAAGTAGTCTCAAGTTCGGAGTTTCAGAACCAGCTTGCCATCCATACACTGGATGATATGTTGAAGTTGCCGAGTGATTCAAGAAGTGTTGCTCTTTTACTCTTTGCCAACCCTTCATGAATCGGGTTCGTCCGCCAAAAGTCACATCGCTCAGGGTTCGGTCCAAGTTCCAACCGTTCACAATCCCCTTGTACGTAGCTTCGTTCGAAAATGTTATCAGTGGATAACCTTGCCAGTTCCTGTCATAGCAGCTGAGTACATCAATAAAGCGGCGAATGATAGCCTTGGCCACATCTAGGACAGCAAAATAGTTTAGTCTAGGGTTTCATCTTTCTAGAAAAAGTTGGATCCTCCCTCACCTTTGCTTTTTGGTTGAGTAGCTATAGCAAGCTTTGTCACAAGATATTGTGTATAAACTGGTCGCATAGGAGTGGTGTTCATTGACCCAGAAACATCCAACAAAAGCATTGTATCGTCACTCGGCATTTTCGGATGTCTCCACACCCTGAAAGGTGGCATTACCTGTTTTGAGTAGCCTTGGGACGAGGTATGTTGAACGTGGCAGGTATCACGGGGAGAATTGTAGATGGAAGGAATGGTTCCTGCTGAAGCCATTCTCGCACGAGCCATATCTACAACGGAGAATGGATCAGACTTCAGCACAACACCAGTGCCAGCCCGGTTATTCAAAACCCAGTATAGCCGTTCTTCGGCAGTGTTTGCAAACGCCCTCCATGCTGGAGTGACTCCTCGCCATCCCGAAGATGCACTGATGGAAAACCGGAGTGGGTTTGAGGATTGTGACTGCCAAGCTGCTGGGATTGGCTCGAAGTATCCTGCTCGCAGAAGGTGGAGATATTGCAATGGGCTTTGCACTCGAAGTTCAGCTGTCTTTTGCGTAATCCCAACCTTGTCTTGATAGGCTTTGACGATCCGTATATCCCAGCTCTCTTGCCATCGGCTTCTCTCCTCTCTGGCTATCTCATCGCGCAATTCAAAGCCGCCAGCGAATTTCTTCCGGATCTTCCCTGCGGCTCTTTCATCTGAGGATTTCACGGATAAGACCTTCCTGAAATTCAAGCGTTTCGACTGTTTCTCTGCACTGCTAGGATCGCTTGCAGAAGGGTGGCCAGATGACATATTCGACATGAGAGACTCGAGCTGCTCGAGCTCCCATATATTGAAGGAAGGCTCCAATGCACGCACGGAAGCTTTTGCTTTTGCATCGAGGCTTGTGTTGAGAGCCATGGTCTGCTGGAGAAATTTGACATGGTTCTCAGGCTCTGGCCGCGGAGCTCCAGTCAGAGTCGTGCCGACCAGCCCATAGCTGGAAATCACATCGGTGGTATAAGGGTTGTTGTTAAGAAGGCGTAAGTGACTAAAATCATGATATGGCTTTTCGCCAGGGTATAGTACAGCCCTTGACCACATTTCCTGTGTGTCTAGCCTTGCTATCCTCCTTTTCAAATACTTATGGATTGCGCAATCGCATAGATCGTTTGTCTCATGCTCGGGCTCGATTTCGGGGTTGTAGATTCGGCAGGACATTTGAATGCTGTGCAGCATATTCTGCATTTCGGTCTCATCCTGGGCCCGCAGATTCGCGGCCTCGATGACAGCATTTGTATGTGGTCGGCGCCATTCTGTAGATGTGCTGTTCGCTGTCGGTGTTGTACTGCTGGCCACTGTGCTGGGTGTCGTCCTACTGGCGGTCCCTGGTGTAGACTCTGCTGTGCTCGGAGGTCTTGGGACTGCATATGTGCTTGCATTTGATGTGCGCATGCTAGGAGATGGGCGAGGGTATAACTGGGGAGAAAGTGGCGGGGTTGGAGAGGACCTGGCGTGTACTGAGGGTATCGAGGTTCGCATAGAGCGTTGAGGAAAGGATCTACCAGGATCCTCGTAAAACTGACCAACCGCTTGATTAAATGTATTTGCCATGTCATGCACTTGGTCGAGATCCAGAGGTAGCATCAGTAGTCAATATTTGAAGAGACTAGAGTACCTTGTACCCCAACTGGAAGACTATGTTTGCTGATATTAGGAATACAAAGCGTGGATCACGGTACTGGTTGGGGAAGGCTCCCCAGGGACGAGAAGCCCCTCCACGACATGTCGGCGGTGATTCTGCGAAGGGCTTAGCATGGATGACATTCACAGCACCGAGTAACGAGTGCTCTACTCCCAAAGATGTATCCACCACGTGGGGCATCTGGGAGTCGTGAATGGAGAGCGCGGTCGCTTATGTTGACCGCGGAGATTATTCCACGACAGCCTCGCAGTCTGTGCTTCCAGAAGAGCCTCAGCACTATTAGACATGGCGGCTGAGACCAGAAAAAGCCTGCCTTGTGCATCTCATGATTGTAGGACTAGTCCGAACCCTGGGCTGGATTTTTCCGAGATAGGTCTGTGTGCTGGCGCTAGATTTTGCACCTCGTATCGTGAGCAAGTCAGGGCTTGGCTGTGTAGATTGCGCCGAGTTCCAGATCCTCGCCCTATGGCGTCTAATTACAGCTATGTAATTTGTTACAGACGAACATTAGAATAGAGGTGATAAGAAGATTAATAATTGAACATAGGCCGGTATGCTTTCAATATAAGAGCCAATCATCCATTTGAAAAAAGTATACTTAAAGAGCCGCCGGGCTATTAGTTTCACTACAGGGGTCGGCTTCTTTGGCTTCTTTCTTTCTTGCTTTTTTTTTTTTTTCATGACTTGCCCTTCATGCCCTTTTTGCGGTTTTCTCTCTGCCTCTGCTCCTTGGCTGCATCACGGCGCCTCTTTTTCCAGGCTCGATTGTTATCGCCGCGATTCTCCCAAAACCACTTGGCAAATTCTGTCTCGTCTTTCTCAGCAGAAAGATCCTTTGCTTTGCTTTTAGAAACTGGGGTATCGATAGATTCTTCGTCGTCTTCCATATCATCGGATTCATTCCATGACATATGACGATCGGCCACAGAGGTGTCGGGGGTTGGGGCGGCACTTCGCAAGCCTCGGGATTGGAGGTCTCTCTTGGTGAAAGGCGTGAAAGGAGTTTGGGGTTCTGCTGGCTGTGTCTCCTCTTCGGATTCAATGTCATCATTGTTTCCAAAGAAGCTAAATCCAGCCTTGTCATCGTCGGCTGGTTGTTCCTGAGTAGCATCGGATGTAGGACGTTTGAATAGAGCTTCTAAGGGGTGCACTTCCTTAGGTACATCAGCTTTTGCCTTTTGCTCGGGATGCTGAGACACTTCCGATTCTGCTTCAGATTCAGATTCAGGGGAGCTTGATGGGCTTCTTCTGTTTTCCTTTGATTTCTCTGCATCGGCGGGTTTCTCAACCGACGAGCCGGCCGAGTCTTCGGACGAGCTGGCCTCACTCTCATCGTCTGAGTCTGAGTCTGATGATGAGCCGCTGGATGAAGTCCAATCCTCTGATTCATTGGAGGATTCAGGGTCCTCTTGCTTGGTCTTCGGGGCTGATGCCTTAGTTGACCGTTTCTCTTTCGTGCCAGCAAGCCGTCCTGGTTGGTGGTCCTTTTTGCGTGTCTTTTTACTAGCTTCCTCCTTCACATTTCCTGCATCATCCAACCAGCCCTTTTCTTCTTCGAATGCAGTTGTTTGTGGTGCAGCATCACCAGAGTCGCGGAGAAAGCTCGGGGTGGTGACTGTTTTGGAAAATTCATGGATGATCGGATCGGCTGACTTTTTCTTCTTCTTTGTTTTCTTATCATCCTCACCCTTGTCGGATGACCGATTGGGGGGAATCTTCGTGCGGAAGAGACATTCAGGTTTCTCGGAGTACTTGGATTTGGGCTGAGGCTTTTCTTTCTTGTCATCCTTGCTCTTCTTCTTAGCAGGATTTCGTCGATCTTTCTTCGAACTAGCCGGGTCTGTCCATCCCCGCTTCACCTTTCGGTCAGCGGGCAATTCGAAGCCCTCGAGAACGCCGTCCTCGGACTTTTGTTTCTTCGACTTCTTCTTTTCTTTCGGGGCTTCCTGCTCGGTCGCCTCTTCCAACTGTCGTTTAGGCGGACGGGCTGTCTCAATTTTGAATTTCTTCCCCTTCAAGATCGAGCCATTGAGCTTTTTCTTGATCTTGTCGGCGTCCATGGAGGGCATGGTGATATATCCGTAGCTGTTCTCGGGGAAGGTTGAAATCTCGTGAAAGGAGATGTCGGTGGCAGTGGCGCGGACCGAGGGTGGTAGGATGGAAGGAAGGAGGTCGGGGGTGAGAGGAGAGATGTGAAGCCGTGTATTTTCCGTCATTGCATGATGCAGCCCCCTTCCCAGGTTGCAGGAAACGAGTGTTCAGCCTGAACTACTTTTTTTTTTTTCTGTTTTCTCCGCATACGGCAGAACCGCGACCGCCTTTACAGCCAGATCCACATTAAATCCACTTGGCGCATCGCACTCTGCCCATTGCCCTGGACTCTGGATGCAGGCATATGCAGGGTGTTCAAGGTGTATCGACTTGGTAGAGAAGTCTGTCTTTTCTAACCTTGGTCCAGGATAATCTACATAGTGACCTACATAGTAAGCGGCCTCGTTGGCTGCCTCCTGGCAATGGAAGGTGGAGACGTTTAAGACTTCTAGAGCTCCATAAAAATAGAAGGAAGTCTTGCTTGACTATGTACAAGTCATCGCAGATCGTGATCTTTGACCTCGGCTGAGGTAATACGATGACGCCGGTCGTGTGCCACAAACCTTGGAATCAGACCATAATGATGAGATGGGTCCCGTGGAGCCCAATCCAGAACAGCATGAAACAAGTCACTCCAGGAATAATCGGCCGAAAATCAAAGAACACGGCATCTTTCCTTTTCTTCACCATCTTCCAGAGTACAAGCGCCTGATCCCGCCACATCCGACTCTCCCACGTCTTACGTACCCGATTAGTTCATCCTACTCACCGATCCCGACCTTCCCCAGTTACTCCGCCTCCCCGCTCCTCCCTCCACTTTCTCGGTGTCTGCCCTTGTGTCCAGATGCATACCCGCTAGCCCGAAGTCTCACTCGTTTTACCCTTTTCACTCCCTACATCTTATTCTCTCTTCATTTGCCTGCCCCCCGTGGAGGGGGCTCTTCTTTCTCCGCTCGGAGTTATCCCGCGTATGATCCTCCGTTGACCGGACGTCCGATCCCTCCCTCTCCCTCTCTCCCTCTCTTCTCCTCGCCATGGGGAACTCGCAAACCAAAGAGTCGCGGACTCCCCCTCGCCGTCGAAGCCAGCAATGGTCTCCGGGTGCCACCGATGCCCAAGGCCGCTCGGTATATCAGGGTTCCCGGTCGGGTAGAAGCAGTCGGCCAGATCTGTCGTTATTGGGTATCGGCAGTGGCCATCATGACCGCGACCGCGACGTGGCCTCTCTCGAACATCGGCGCGAGACGAAGCAGGAGCGCGAGGCTCGAAAATTGGAAAAGGAACGTGCTGCCCGAGTGAAAGAGCGGGAACGCAGCATGAAAGAGGAACACGTTGATGGCGGCTATCTAGTGACGCAGGGTGTATACGTGGGGACTGAAGACTTCAGTAAAGCTGTCGTGCGGCAGCTGATGGTAGGTTTGCCTAGAAATTCTGGCCGTGATGCTGAGACCGAGGTACTAATGATATGGCTAGATTGAACGACGGTTGGCTCCGTTTTGGAGAGGATTGAACGATTTCTCTGAATCATGGGCAGAGCATCAATTGATGGCCGCAGCTCGGGGCATGCCCATACCCAAGGCTGATGAGATTCCACCCGAGCTAGAATACACACCTCCCAAGGCCGCAGAGGCCAAGGAGCCGGCCAACACTACCAACATCCAGCATCTTACTGTCCCTATTACCTCGCGCTCGCAGTCCCTCAATTCGGATGCATCGCAATCATCAAACTCCCCTCAGCCCCTGCCACAAACCGCATCACCAATTGCGTCGGGGACGTCGGCATCCCCGTTTTTCCGCACACGAGCAAAGACCCTCGCTGCGTTAACTTCTTCGTCTAGATATAACCCACAGGCTGAGCTTACGCCGCGCGAATTACAGCTACCGAAGAGCCCTTACGTTAATGGCCAGCCCATCGAAGTCCATTTATATAAGGATGCTAGTGAATGTCCCATCTGCTTTCTTTACTATCCTCCCTATCTGAATCGCACTCGATGCTGTGACCAGCCTATCTGTTCCGAGTGTTTTGTACAGATAAAGCGTCCAGATCCTCATGTTCCAGAGCATGGGGAGTCAGATCCCAACGCACCTGCCCCTGTGGAAGGGGACGGAACTGAGCGAACAGGAACTGGCGAGTCGCAACTTGTTTCAGAACCTTCAGCTTGTCCTTTTTGTGTTCAGCCCGAATTTGGAGTCACATATGCGCCGCCAGCCTTCCGTCGTGGTTTGACTTACGCAACGGAGCCGAATGGTCGTCCATCACCCAATATTACCTCCCCAGTATCATCTACTTCTTCTCTATCTTCCGCTACCAACCTGCCTCAAATACCTGGCCGTCGTCGTGCAACATCATTGTCTGCCAGTGACCCAAATGTGGTCACCACGGACAAAGTTCGCCCAGATTGGGCTCAAAAGCTTTCTAATGCTCGAGCTCATGCGGCCCGCAGATCTGCCGCTGCGACGGCCTTACATACTGCAGCATATCTCATGAATTCTGGTTCATCTGGAGAAAATTCACGCCTGGGGCTTGGCCGTCGAGGATTACGCCGGGCTACCCAGGGCGATGCCGGCCGGTCCGGCTCGCCTGCACTCAATGCCCTGGCATTCTTGACTGAGCGACAGGATCGAACGCCTCCGCGAGCCGCAGAGAACGATTCTGCCGAAGAAAACCAAGCAAATATCGCCCCGCCGCGTGACAGCTCCCGACGAACTCGGATAGACGATCTTGAGGATATGATGATGATGGAGGCTATTCGCCTCAGCTTAGCGAGTGAAGAAGAGCGACAAAGGAGGGAAGAAAAGGAGGCCAGGAAAGATGCCAAGAAAAGGGAAAAGGAAAGGGAAAAGGAGGCTAAGAAAGCCGACAGAGCCGCGCGTAAGACTGGATTGTACAGCAACAATACTAGCAGCACTGCTTTGGATATTCCGCCCGAGTCGTCATTATCTGCAAAGGCAACTAGCGCCACTACTCCAATCATCGAAGAATCATCGACTCCAGGCAAGGGTAAAGGCGTGGATCGTGAATCGACGTCAAATCCTCAAGCCGATTTTGTCGAGAACCCCGCCTCCACCGATCAAACCGCATCGGCTACCGACCCGCCATTGTTGGCTGAGCCTTCGCGACCTTCACATCTGCGCCATGTTTCGAGCGCTTCTTCTTCATTCACTTCAATTATGGATACTACTCCAGAGGACCGTACATCCGGACCAGCGTCTGCAGACGAGGGAACTCCTTCCCTCGAACCGATGTTTAACTTCCGCAGCCTAGCGGCTGTCATTGATGACGACGAAAAGGACCACGCGCCTGAGCATGTCGAGGATACAATTCAGCCCCAGTCCCATGATGAGGGCCCATCCAGTGCCACCCCATCTGTTCACCAGCCCACGGCCGATGCAAATAAGTCTGAAACTGCACCTGTTGTGAGTGCCCCCACCGACGTGTGTACTCAAAAAGAGCTCGAAACCCGGTCCGTTGAAATTACAACCCCTGCGGCCGATTCTGAAACGATCTGATCAGAATTCTGAATCATTCTTTTTTGTTTTCTGTCCCTCCTTCTCTATTTCTCATTTCGTTACTTTCCTTTTTTGGGGGGGTTTTTGTATGTCCGGAGGGTGTGTATCTGTTGGAGCATGAGATTAGCCGGCGTAGAGGAGATCCCTTGTTTTCGTTTTTTGTGTTGACCCAGAGCGGTATGCTCATTCATATTTTCCACGGCTGGCTGTCTCCATTCATTGCATCTGTTTTCCTTTCTATAGAATTCAATCAAACCAGTTTGCTCGGCTAATTAGAAATGAATTTTTTCTTTCTGGATTTTTTTCCCTAGAGAAGATAATATGGTCCGGGAGGGGGAGGCAATGAATAACGGCAAGCCTGCATGCAAACCCGGAATGCAGTACGAGGATGCATGCGCGCTGTCTGGCCCAAGGGGGGAGGGGGTTCATCGGGGCCTCTGATTGGCCACGCGCGAGATAAGAAACGGACCAAACGGCCGCTAACGAGTGGGGCGATCTCCCCAGTCTCTTCACATTGGTCTTTTGTCTCTACAGGAAAGGGTGTGGAGGCGATCTAAGCGTTGAATTCTATTTCCAATTGCTAGATTAGGGAAGGATCCGGGATCAGGGTAGCAGCATGGAGGTCTGTTGATAATCCTTCCGAAGTATAAAAACTGGTTTGCCACCTGCAAAGTTTTCGCATCCCCTGGACCCACCGGCCCACCATCCACGTTTATGGAGAACTATGAGACTCCCTGCACATGTGGTCTAATCTCTCGAGATAGCATGAATGCCTACAGAATATGCTGTGTATGTTGAAAGCCCTGGAGTATCAACCATGTCCTGGTTCTCAATGCAGCCAGAGCGACCAACATGGCCAGGGGTGTGGCTGCCTGATTGGGATCTAGCGCCCAGTGCCGCTCCCGGTTGAGTAATGGAAACAGAATCCGCAGACCGAAGGCTCTTATCAACCCCTCTTTCGCTCTGCTGCTCCTTCTTCCTCTTCCCATCCCCAGGTTGACAAACAACTGCTGCATTTCTCGTTCTCCTCTGAGATCGAAGCGCTCTTCCTTACACCCCGGCTAGGATCAGAAGAAAGACTCGACTTGTGGGGACGGGCAGTCGTAAGGTCTTTAATACTTTTTGCGAACTATGGTATTAACTCACCAGGAAAGATCTATCGCTTCGCTCGACGACAGCTTCCCAACCACTCAACT
>KZ119031.1:0-38329 GCA_002153405.1 Mycosphaerella populi pn0402 | reverse complement strand
AGCAGTAGAGGTCGCGCGAGGCTATTCCACTACGCCACTCACCCCATGGTGAAGATATTCCCATGAATCTGGTTGAAATACTCCCTCTCGGATGTTTGAAATCGAAATCCTAGGCTACTAATTGGGAGTGTTTAATTTTCTATCTCACAATCTGTCTATATATATACAAAGCCTTAATCTGGCAGATTATGAGACAGAAACATCAAGTTTTGGCTGCTGTGTGAACGATCTTGTCCAACATGAGATTTGGTGATGAAGCTATTCGCGGGCCCGCCACGGTCAACACAGAAGCCCTAATTTTCCCCAACAAAGGTCATATAATGGCTCCAGAGCAGAATTCGGAAGAGTTTCCTGTTCAAAATGATACCCATATATGTACAAGCATCTTCCAAGCGTCGTTTGGTAATTCTCGCCAATATCGACTGAAGCACTGGGCGCTGAGGAAAGAGCACCAAGAGCAACCACTCCTCCTTGGCATCTCCATCTACAAGTTGACTGCAGATCTACCCCATCAGAAGTTCAAAGATCTTGAATGCTAGCAATACATGATTTTCATATCACTCAAGGTGCTCCGTACATGCCCTTTGGTTTGACTCTTGTTTTGATTGCTGAAACGGAGTGCCCACATTAGGTCGGTTCAGAGCTGGTCTTCACATGTCCAACGCGCAGCGCCAAAGACAGCTACAGGCGTCTACTTCTTGCGCCATTTATCCCAAGCTTCCCTCTTCCTCTCCCACTGCCCGGCAATCCGATGCACTCGTTTACACCCAATAACTCGCCAATTCGGTCGGTCGGCTACAACAAAGGTCCCTACGACAAGGTTGACTGACGCCTTGAAGGAGCCATTTTTGGCAGTATGATCTGAGCATACATGCTTTCTCAGACCCAGAATACCATTCAATTCATAGCTTTGCTATCCCCTGGATAATCATCGATCATACAGACTTTCTACAAGCGCGAGCCCCGGTCGGCGCGAAATCCGCCCAATTCAGTTTCACATCATTTCATCTCTTGTCTCCATGCGATCATGAAAGAGCAGACTAAGCCCATAGTTGACTCCCAGAATATTTTGGAAGGGATTTCCATTTCAGTCCTTGCGCTCATGCAAACTGGCAAGATTACCCTCCCGGCGTACCTCGCTACTTGATTCCTGGAAGAGTTTCCTGGGCTGCCATTGTGGGGGAGGGCGAGAAACATTGCGCATATCCTCCTCCGCTGTCCCTATTTTACGCTGCTAGGGCGCGTAATATTAGGCCCAGCGCGGAGCGATATTGGGCTATTTGGCTGGCTACTCGAGCCAGATCGGACTCCAAGAAGTACCTGTTTGTTGTTGAAAACCAAGCCCCTCGGCCAGTTTAGGGGTATCGTCGCCAACTATCGAGCCATAACAACTTCAGAATCGTCTCTCACTTGCGTTTTTGGGCCTCGCTTGGCAGGGAATTGGTCTGAAATGTAACTAGTCGAGGAGTTTCTGTGCCCCCCAAGCCTAGAGCCTGATAGATCCGCAGATAAATTACAATAATAACAGCACTATCACTTATTGCAGGGCAAAAATCTGAACAGGAAATCATTCATTCATATTGGTATATTATTTAGGGCTGTACATGATATGATCCGTGGATAATTCTGTCGATACATTGTCACGATAATCTTGCATATGAGATTACTGTAGCAGTTCATATTTTGATACATCATCGTCATATCATCATTATGTAAGCAGAGAGTTCAATCGCAATTATCATTCTGAGTTTGCTGGTCGATTCTCTCGCTTTGTACGGGGTAAATTGGCTCTGGAAAAACCACTTGGCGGCAGCCCAACAGTTGCTGTGGCAGATTGTATCAGTGTAACTGAGGACATCCTCGGATTCCAATATCTGAGACTTTTGCTATTGACTTGGGCGAGTGGTCTAGTGGTATGATACCCCATTCGCATTGGGGTGGTCCCGGGTTCAATTCCCGGCTCGTCCATCTTCTTTTTTTTCTTGTCTTTTTAGATCACGCAAAGATTCCCCAACTCTTTTCAAGATGGTGTTAATTAATATTTATTAAAAGTGTTAGTTGAATGAGATGTTTCATTGAGAGGCTCCTTTACCAGCAGTCGTATAGAACATAGAAGTCCTCTTGCCGCGGCCAACAGAATCTTTAGGGGCAGGACCTAAAAGCGATGTCATTCATATATACAAGATGTGTTTGGTCATCATAGTCTTAATTAACGGCACGTGGATTGACTGATTCAAACAGTGTTCACTTCACCCCTTCTAGAAAATCCCATAACTTTATTCAATTGTTAGTTATCTCCACTTGTCAAGGGAGAGGGATATCTTGTACTATAACCCCTAAGCTCCAAATATCAGGACTATAAGTGTATCATCCTCTGTCAAGAATAACGCCAGACACACGGTATACCTCGTCTTGAATACAACCATCTTGTGGAAAATCGTCTTGGACTGCTAGGTCAAAATCGGCGATCTCAATAAGTCCGATGATATCCTCCAGCAGGCCATAGTCCTTGCGAGATAGATAGATAATACGTCCTTTATTCGAATGCTTTCGAGGTAGTGCACTTTCAATCTCCTCTCGAGCGTCCCGGGACAGGATGTCACGATCTTCCAGTAGTACCATGATGTTATCAGGTTTTAAATCTGGGTTTTCTGAATAAGCAACCTGATTTTCATCAATGGAATTGGGGATACATATCATGAATGATATGACATTCGGTATGGAGATAATCAAGAGCTTGGAGTATTTATTGGATGATTATTTTCAAAATCTCCAGAGACATTACGCCATCCTGCCATCGTTGACAATATTTTCCCAAGATACTAATCGGTCGTCTACATAAAGAAACCTTCCTGTCAAATTTGAAGGAAAAATTGTTGGCATTACTATCAAAGTGAATGTTTTTGAGGGGGTATGCAGACTTGTATTCGAATAACAATTTTGCTATCCCGGGATTATGATGGTTTACGGAGACTTCCTGTAATCGTGAGCCCCGGACGGCACGAAATCCTCCCGACTCGGCCAGATTCCACGGGTAGAGTGGTTCTTGTAGGGCATGAATCTGCCCGGGTGACGAACTATACCATTTTAGAGGAGCTGTCGGAGACATCTTCTCATGCTATACAAAAGCCATAAAACGAGCAGATTAGACAGCATCATCGCTATATGGCCCTGTGAACACCGAGATGACATATACCACCAGCACGAGCTTGAATGCTGCTAACAGGTCGCCATATAAATCATGGAGGATACCGTAATTCTTGGGAGAAGCATCGTGCATCAAACAACTTGATCAGACCATCATCCTAGAATTCCTTACTCACACGAAAACTTCCAAAGAATGACTCCAATTGCCCGACCTGCCCTGAACCCAGGACTCGCCGAGTTCCACAATTCTCTCCTAGCAGACGATCCCATCAGCACCCCAGAGCAAATCGCAAATCGTCGCAAGGGGCTTGACTTCAAACTCGAGCATGTCATCCACGGAAAAGAAGACACCGTCTCTCACGAAGAGCGACAAATCCCCGGCCCAGCAGGCCCAATGACGGCCTCAATCTTCCGCCCCAAGAACGGCCCCAAGGACAGCACGAGCGTGCCGGGATTCTTGCATATCCACGGAGGCGGCTATCTCGCCGGAAGCCGCTTCTTGGGTATCGAGGGCATTCTCAGTTGGGTTGAGGAGTTTAATGCAGTCATCGTCTCTGCGGAATACCGCCTCGCGCCTGAAAACCCCGCGCCTGCTCAATTGGAAGACAGCTACGCGGCGCTAGTATGGTTCCAAGATAACGCCGAGGACTTGGGCGTTGACCAAGGCAAAATTATTGTCCTGGGTGGCTCCGCAGGAGGCAATCTAAGCGCCGGTGTGACCCTGCTGGCGCGCGATCGCGCTGGTCCCAGGATTCTGGGCCAAATTTTGAGTTATCCACACTTGGATGAAAACTTCACCTATCCATCATACCAGCAATTCGGTAATATCGCGCCCTGGTCAACGGGGAATAGCTACGATGCATTCAACTATGCGTATGGGAAGCATCGCGAACGCGCGAACAAGTATTCTCTTCCGGGGCGTACGAAGGATCTGACAGGACTGCCGCCCACGTTTATTGATGTTGGCGACGCGGATATATTTCGGGACGAAGATGTTGCGTACGCCTCTGCGTTGTGGAAGGCGGGTGTTTCGACGGAGTTGCATGTTTGGCCTGGTGCCTGGCATGGCTTTGATACCTTTGTGCCTTTCGCTCCGATTAGCCAGAGAGCGTTTCAAGCGCGTGGGGACTGGGTGCGCAGCTTGTTGTCTGGGAGTATATAGATAGAGCTACTCATTTTTAGGTACATGAGCTTGGGACAGTTCTACTAGAGACTTCTGAATAGAGTGCAACTCTTTCATATTTGGGCTTATATTAACAATCTTGTATGTCTACAAGGGATTTTATCAGTCTCCTCAAATGGCCACAGAAATTTAGACTCAATTTAAAATTAATAAATTGAACAAGCTGCTGCCTATGCTGCTTACTTATCGCCAGATCATCCAAGTTACCTAAATCCTTTAAAAATACCTCACCTCCACAGCCCCTATCTAATATACACTAAAAAGCCTTAAAACATGGGAGAATCACCATCCAAGTTCCCCAAATTCACCTCACTCCCCCAAGAAATTCAAGACTACATCTGGGACCTCGCCATACGCCCACTCCCAGGATCTCGGCATGTCCACGAATTTTATATCGTAGACCACTATTTCAAAAAAGCCACGCGCGTAATCGCGCCCGCCCAACCCGCCCACAAAGACCAGCCCGCCGTGCCCGCAAAAAAGCTCGAAGCAGACTTCCTCCGATTCGAAGCAGGCGGGTATCTGAACTCGGCGGGCTGTTCGTGGGGGCTCGCGGTGCCGCACGAGACCAGTTCTCGGGGCCGCAACACGTCAGCCTATATGACGGATACTGGGCTGTGGACTGCATGTGGGGACTCACGGAGGGCGCTGGAGCGGTATTTCGATAGGAACGAGTGGTGGTCTGATATACCTGGTGCTGAGACGCCCCGGGGAGTTGGGGCGAATGGGTTTGCGGGGCAGAGGGGGGTGTCGCATAGTGCGTCTTATATACGGGGGGATGGGAGGGTGGGGCATGTGACTATTTCTGTGGAGAGAGATCTTGTGCATCTTGTTAAGGGGTTTGCGTATGCAGATTGGCATTATCATTATGCAGGGGATAGGTATTTGATTAAAAGGAACGAGCAGGAGGGGGAGGAGCAGCTTTTTCTGGGGGCTAATGTTGCTTTAACGTTTGATCCAGCATGGACGGTGTATACACCGGCCTATCTGGAGGATATGCTTGAAGTGTTGCATGATGAGACAGAGAGGATTATTTGGTTTATAGATTATCGTCTTCGTCGTCGAGAAGCTGCAGTGGCAAGTGAGCAGGCGAGGTTGGTGGATAGGGAGGTATTTTATTCTTGGGGACAGAGGTTTACGGAGGTCAAAGAAGAGGATAAGCCACTGTGGGAGATTGATGACGAGGATACTAAGACTCAGTGGGCATTTGACTTCTTCCATACGGGGGGAATGCATCCCCCGGGTCGTGTTGTCTTTGAAGGGTCAGATCGAGTGCGATTATTAGCGTGGGAGAAGAAACCATGATATTAAGCCATTCTGTCTAGCATTAATAAAAGAAAATCAACAGTATAATACGTAAAAGAGAAAACACCAATTCTCTATTTCCCACAGGTTCAGCGACCAGCTCCGCCTTCCTGGCTTCGGGCTACGTCGACATTATCCAAGCTCATTTGATATCATCGTTACTTCCCTGATCTCTCATGCGGCTGCTTTCCAGCCCAGTCTAATTCGCAGGAGGCGCGATGAACTTACTGAGCTATCTACTAGCATCGTAGACTTTCCCCAATACAAACATTTTACTTCACATATTCAGCTTCATATAGTAGTAACTATCTTCAATAATTCCCACACATTATCGCATGGCTATTCTTTTTGGCCCCCAAGTCAGAAGTAGAGTCCAAGAACAAGTGGACTACCAGATTGGTTGCTCATAGTCTTGTAAGACTTCCAACACTTCCAAAAGTGTCTAAGACCCTTGATCATGCTTATATTTTGAATTGAATCTCTATAGAAAGAGTTAGATTGGAATTGGATTTGCTATAGCCATGGCGAGAAGAAAATCAGCCTACATCACCAGATCCATAGTGAAGCGATACGCGTTCCGATTGGCTGCCTTCCGGCCTGAGGTGTCAAGGCCCGAACAGGCTTAGCGTCTCCCCACGAGCTTTTGCTTTTCTTTGGAGCTGCACGAGTTGTTGACTGACGTGGGCCAGGCGCGCATGCAAAATCTTTGGCTGCCCGATATCTTCTTGCCTTGTTGAATCCCTCGACCACAAACACCCAGATCCCACGCGCGCTATCAAGAACCCTCCACGCATCTGAACCGTGAGCTCTTCGTCTCGCCTCCATGGTTTGATCGCGGCCTATTCACTCGCATCACCATGCGCATTCACCTGGTAATCTCGCGCCACGGCTTACCCGTTACGCGCATCTTGTGGACGACCACCGCTTCATCATCAGGGGAGTACGGATTCCAGCGCGCCGCGTCAACCTCTGCGATCGCCTCCTCTCGAATCCCGAATCATGCGTTTGGGAATGGCGGATACACTGTCGCGCAGTTGTTAGAAGATGTCAATGAGGTCGTACCGCTCGAGACAGAGCCTAATATCTTTGACCCTGAGCGACATGGGCAGTGGGGACTCGAGGACTACGTCGTCGAAGTAGGCGGCTCCGAGTGTCTGCATTTTATGGAAGTGGATGGATTACTGCGAGAAGACGATGAGGTCGTGTAAGTGCTATAATCCATCGTTACATCCAGCTTGTGATTCCTGGGGACTAATTCTGACTTAATTTCATGCAGTATTCGAGCTCTTCAGCTTCCCGATCTACGCGCGAGACGACTTTGTGGCCGACATCAGATTAGTTCTGATGGCAAACATTTGATTGATGGTGTTGCTTTTGGCAAGCCATTCTTTAAGCGAAGTGTAACAAGCCGACCTGCCATAAGTATTCCTCCGAGAAAGAAACGCAGAACAGTTCTGTCGGGCTGGGATCATGAAGCCGGTTATGGGAATGAGCAGTCACTTCTTGATGAGGAAGGCGATGGGGACTGGCAACCACCCAACGACGGCTTTGGAAAAGAGCTATCAATTGTACCTGCTGAACACGATATGTCTATGGGCACTGTGATTAGACATCCCGTCAATTATTCTGCAGAGGATGACAGCGACGAGGATGATTCCGACTACGAAGCGGACGAGTTGGAAAGTGAGCTTCAGGCTCTCAAAGAGGATTTCGAAAAACCTCCGTCTCATTTGATCGACCCTTTGAACCAAAGCCAAGGTCTCGGCGCGTCTTTGCGCTCCAATCCTGCTGTGAAACGACCGGCCTCTGCTCTTGGTCCACGCCGGAGCTCCTTAGCCGGAGCTTCCTCATTGTCGAGTAAGCGGTCTCGAGGAGAGGACTCATCGCCCCGGGCCTCGAAGGCCGTGCGATTCAACAAGGGATGGCAACATCCGCAACCAAAATTAGAGCCACAAGCACAAAATGCGACAGCACAATCGAGCACCGACCAGTCATCCGACTCTAGCTCTGGATCGGAATCGGACTCGAGCTCCGATTCAGAATCAGATTCATCCAGTGATTCTGATTCAGGATCTTCTGAAGATATCGAAGTAGCCGAAAAATCGGCAGTGGATACTTCTGATTCTGATTCTGATTCCGATTCCGATTCATCCTCTAACAGCTCTAGCTCCGATGACTCTTCTGAATCAGAAGATGAAACAGCCGCTCCTAGACAATCAATCGTGAGTGCGCCTGGCAAGGGCTCTTTGCGAACCAAGAAGAGCAACAACCGTGTTAAGCTTCGCCGCCGACTTCTCAGACTGAAAGAACTGGGCCTTGTCCATAAAGATGCCGACTTTGCTGCGCTTCGGGAGTGGGAGGAACAAAATGGAGGCTGGAATCTGCCCGATGAGGCAAGCTTTGTGTCCGCGGTAAGCAAGGCTGATAAACAAGAGCAAGAAAAGCAAGAGTTTGAAGCCAAGCGACAGGAATTGCTGCGCAATCTTGCTGCGGGTGGTGTTGATGTGGAAGAGACATCTGAAAAAGAGAATATGCCCCCTAAGCAAACCACTACCGCGAATGATGCAATTGAAAATCCTAGTGCCTCTGAAGAGCACTCTGCCGAGACGGCCGAGTCTGAGAAAGCTGCTCGGCGGCAATTGGACATTTCAAGCTCTCGGCGGTTACTCTTTGGCTCCCTCGGAATGCGAACTCCAAAGACTAAGGAGGAGGAGGAAGCTGCCCGGAGGAAGTTAGCAGCTCAAGCGAGCGCTGTTCATTCCAAGAAGAGGAAACAGCCCGAGCCCGAGCCAGTCGTCAATCAAAGCGATCCATCTGCCGACGATATCGACTGGGAGTCCAAGTTGGACATCAGAGCCGTTGAATGCGCCTTCGATGATATTGAACTGAGTGCCCCGCCATTCCCTTTCCAGCAACGCTGGGACAAGGAGGCCAATGCCCTCATTCGCGAGCGAAAGGGCTGGGGTAAGAAGCGCAAGCGCAAGCAGAGAATTCAAGTCTACGATGGCGACGGTGAATATGATTATTATGAAGATGGTAATCAATACTATGATGATAATCAATACTATGGCGAAACTTCGCAGCTCAACTACGATGAAGAGCCGCAGGGCGATGTCGCGGAATTTGGGGATGTTGTAGAAGACGAAGGACAGGAAGCCGTCAAGGCCAACAATGAAGATCAGCCCCATGATTACAGTTCCTTGCCTGGCCTTCTTGAATGCGAGTCTAGAGCTGGTGCCGTGATCGCTTTCAAACAACTGGATCTATCCAAAGAGACGAATTGGCAGCCTCGCATGTCCGAGTACAAGGTTGCCGAGGTCTTGGGGTTCAACGATGGCCATTTGAATGTTCGGCTTGCAATTCGTGACCGACGACCCAAACCAGATGAGGATGCCGAGGACGACGAACCTCGACAATACAGCGGTTTCGAAATGCCTGGATTCGACGACGAAGAGGACGACGGGTATCGCGAACTTGCTTTCACAGAACTCACCGAACCGAAGCTTTTACGCACCGCCCCTGTGATTATTGATAGCGATGGCGAGGCGAAGGAGAAGGGTGATGCTCAAGATAGCAAGTCAGTAAATTAATCTCGCATACGTTTTCTGTTGTGCTCATTCATCAAAAGTGTCTCGATCGTCCAAGACTCTATGCCCAGCCATGTCGTCGACATGGACCTTGATGAGACCACGCTCGCTACACTGGCTACCGCCGTCAGTCACCTCGACGAAACTCCGCAGAGCACACGGACTCATGTTCCCATAGATGGATTTGATGACGAGCAAAGCGACAGCCTTGCCATACCCTCGCCATCATTTTCTGGATTTCATTCTGCACGATCGTCTCCAGGGACGAGAATCCGTATTGATCGAACCGACGAAACCAACCTTGACGGACATACCCTCATTGGAGAAACTCATTCCGGCGTGGCTGAAAACTCTCACGATGTCTCTGCATTATCCTTCCTTTCTGCTAACCAGAGCCCGGAACACGACGGTCAAATCGCCGATTTACCCCGTCTTTCTGTGAATGCCCATTCGAGTGTGGGGTCTTTAATCTCTCAAGTCTCGAATTCTTCAGCTCGCCCATCATCGCAGGCCCGTGACCCAACAACACTTTCTCTCCCCGCCGTACACACTCGCCTTGGTCATCGCAATTCGCCTCTTTTCAAAGCAACCCATTCTCAAAGCTCGGCCGAAAACAGCCCCAGAATCCACACCCATGACCATGAAACTCAATCACATGCTCTGCTAGGCGAGCCACCAACCGATTATGCAGACCAAGATGACCAAGACAGCGTACTCCACAGCGGCCGTCAAAGCACCCACATATTCTCTCCCCACGACTCATCTTCTGACGACAATTATTCTTCCTCCCACCAGTCAAATTCTCCGTCTAGCTCGCCCTCGTCACGCAAACCACCCACCAGCGCACAGCATGAACCAGTCTCCCAAGCGTCCAATGTCACCGGTATCAAGACAGAATCTCTACCAAATTCGAATCTGTCTATAGCCACTCCTCAAAAAGCTTCGCAGCGCAAGGGCTCACAAGCATCCGAAGTCGACCTCACCGACGACTCTGTTCTTTCACCAGCCGAGAATCCACGGAGTCAGGAGTCCAAAGCACCTGGATCGAGCAGTAAAAAAGCCAGCCGTCAATCCTTGAGCAAACAGCCTCAATCGTCATCGAGTAAGCCACAGCGCTTATCACAAGTGGTTGTCGAGTCTAGCCCGGCCAGTAGCTCGAAGAAAAAGAAGAGATTGTCAAGGAAATTCTAGATTTCCTTCCAACATCATTCTTACTATTATGGCCATCCTATGTCTAGCTATGTATCTACTAGACCTCACTCGTTGTATTTATCAGAAATGGCCTAGAGCCACAATTCATCTATGTCTATCATGTCTGAAGTCCCTATTTGAATGTACCATGCTCCATGTTAATCACCATAAGGAGATTGAGGAGATGCGCATCATTTGAAGCTGGATACGTAAAGTGAAAGATGCGTGTTATGGAAAGTATAGAATGCTAGTAGACAGTAGCTGGAGATAAATTCTTCATAATTTAAACCGCTGATCATAGTTTGCAGTAGCGAGGCCTGTCATAACAACGAGGGTTCGTAGATCATCCGTTTCAAGTCCACGAACACCATCAATACTCTCAAAATCCTCACAAAAAATAATCCCATCTGGGTTCAATATAGCAAGAACATCATCTGAGAAATCTTCTGTAAAAAAAGAAGTGTCGCAAATTCGACAAACACGCGAGTTCCGGCTCAAGAGTATAGGCCGATCTTCAGGCAACCCTTTCAATTCACTGTATTCATATGCCTGCCACACCAGAGTTTTCGATGCCTCAGAAGTCCCCGAATCGGGTTTTTGCCGACGTGTGAACATATGGTGAGTCACATCCTGCTCTTTATGTTCCCAGCATTCGCCGTTCGCGAGATAAATCTTTCCTCGGGGCTGGAAGCAACAGCGACAGGCGAGGAAGGAGGGCTCTTCCACGCGGGCGACAGCGCGAACATTCGCTTTTGTGAAAGAAATGTTATCCTCGTCGCCATTCTTGATCAGCTCTGTGTCTTCTGCGTAGTCGGTCAAGATCAAGTCCTTGCGGTATAAAGTGATTGATGAAGGGGTTAAGTGGTCAAGGCTGATGCCCCATGCATAAGGGGGCCGCCAGACATTAAACGCCACAAATGTGGATCTTTGATTCCATATATGCCTCTTCTCGAGTTGGAAGGATAGTCTGGGCTGGAAATTCAAGAGCCCGCACATGGGAACCTTGAGTTCAGCGTCGTTGGGGCTTATTTTACGAAGCATTTCTGCGCAGCTTGGTGTTGACTTTTGCTGTAATGTGCTGGCTTCGGTAGGAGTAGACTCCTTCCAGGGCTCCAAGTGAAGATCATTATCGGTTCTGAGATAAAAGTTAGATCGCATATTAATTAGCTCAACCAAGGTTCATACATCAACACTGGTTCTTCGTCGACAGATGTCTCCATGGTGGAGGGTTTGCTAGCCAAGTGATTCGGTATGTCCACTGGAGGAGAATCGGCTCAGATAGACCTCTAATTCAAATGCTTATCATATGAGGAGAGCTTCCGTGGCCATATGATACATGGCTTCATTTAAGTAGAAGAAAGTTGTCCTGAGGATGACAATGGGAGCCTGTTGCGGGTGGGGTCCCTGTCAGCAACATTTGCCATTCATAGGCGGGACAACAAGCCAGTAGATTAGGCCGACACTAATTGGCCAAAATACAACTTATCTTTTTGCTAAACAAGTCATATGAATTAAACTTGCTATGTTTTTTTTGCGGCCTGAAGGCAGCCATTTTCCCGTGATAACACGTTGGGATAGTTCTGTGCTTAGTGCGGCTCTCGCAGATGAACAGACTTTGGTTCTTGACCATCCCAAGCCCAAATTGACAAACGAAGTTTGTCGAAGTCGTAGCACGCATCTATATTAAAATTAAGATGAATATTCGTCTCAAAGATAACCGTTATGACCTCTGAAGTGCCCCATGCTGGAGATCTCCGGTTTCTGCTAGACGGCTAGCCTACTCACCCTGACAAGCTTAAGGCCAAGTACCATATGGACTCGGGTATGCACATGCTCCCATTGATTTTCATTCGGCTTGCAGTATCCATATATACAACCATATGGAAGGATTTTAGCCTAGAAGCATCTCTCTCTCTTTACCTGTGTAACTTCTTCTTTCCTCACACAGCTCACGCGTTTGTTCTGTACCCTGAAACCCTCCCTATTATTCACCTGCACTCCTCAGCTTTTACACCTGGATCGAGTGTGACGTACCCCTTTTTGAAAAACATGTATCATCTGCTCTGAAATTTATGTAATAGTCACATATTTGATGGTTGGGCAGTGATTTCTGTGCAATTATCCAAAGAAGCCTTGCGAATAACCAAAACTGAGAAAGGGGCACAGGGAACACAATGGTTGAACTGGCTTTTCATGTACGAAATGACTAGATAGTTGGCAAGCACTACAAATGATAGAATTTATACACTAAATAGTCGTGATCAGCCATGGGACATGAAAGTTAGATACTCTCAATTATGTAGATCGATGTTCCAAGGAATAACCAAAGAATTAGAAAAGGGTATCAAAAAGCAAATACGGATGAGTATTCACGTGAAAATTGTTCAATAAAAGGTTTTTTTCGTATTAATTGTCGTTAAGATATTTTCATTAACTGGTCTGCGCCTTAGGTCGGTGGATTCCTGGAGCTGCCAGGAACCGGCTTCCGCGAAGGAACACCCAGGTTTATTTGGCGAAGATTATTTCGCGAAGGCTGATGATGCATCGTATTTGGGACCTGTTGGGGCTCTGCGATCGGCTCATATTGTGGAGGGCTGTCTTCGTGCATCGTATTACGCTGGGCCTTCAGTATGCTGAGATGTCGACTGACAGGTGATCCAGGTGGTGAAGACTCGGGCGGGGTTCCAGGAAGCATATCAAAAGATTCAGAGGACGAGCGCCGATTATGGGGGTCCTGGGCTGAAGTGACGTGACCCTCTGGTGCGGGGCCTCCTTCACGAGTGCGGCTAGCTTCGGCTGAAGATTTGCCATCAGTCCCAGGCTCTATTGTTGTTTGGAGGGGGGATGCGTCGGGTGGGTGATACTCGCGGCGTGGCCCGTCTACTGGGCTCAAATTGTCAGCCATTGCATCCTCGTAGCTTGGAGGTGCATCATCGTATTCAACAGTGGATTCTGCTGGCACTGGTGGTCTTGTTGGACGTGGAGGCATTGCAGGGCGAGACTCTGGCTCCAGAGTCTGCTCAGTTGGCCAGCTAGGTCTCTGGACAAGCGGGGTTGGGGGCTGCACTCTCGCGGCAGCCATGGCATCTAGAAGGGCCTGGGGTGGTGCAATGCCAGAGAAAACCTTCACAGGCATTCGTAAGGATATGACCATGGGTTGAGACTAAAAAGCAAATATGTTAGCTCGACTATAGTGGATGAGTAGACGGTATTGCGTGTTACCTTTCCAGAGGTGCCATATGACAACCCAACACGAATGTCCAGCTCATAACTTCGCTCTATATTACAAGTCTCGAACGAGGGAGCTACCGAGCTAGGTAAGGGCAAGGTATTCCACATGGACGGATCAATTATCCAATCAGTACCATGCTTATCTCCCGGCGTCCCCAACGCCATGTCCATATTGCTGCGACTCATAATCACCCACATATTGCTTTCCTTGCGAGTCAGGTCGTGTGCTATGACTTTGGTATAAGCGATTAGCTCGATTTGAAGCATCTGAAGATAGATGGTCTCCGGTGTCTCAGTGACCTTCTTAGCAATCAAGCGAAGTGGAATGGGTTCATTGCAGGTAAGAATGGAAGGGTTTGGAAGCCGAGCATCAACTGACACACGGGGAGCGATTTCATCTTCTTGTAATGCAGTTGTCGACGCGCGAGAAAAAATGCCTTTCTTTTGCTTTCCCTTTTGCAGTTTAGCATTGTTCTTAGAAAATTGATAATGGCGCCTAGCAAATGTTTCCTCGTTCGGGTTCCCAGTTCTTGGTGGCTCAATGGGGAGGAAATTGAGAGGCACAATCTGATAATCCGTTAGCAAAGACTTGGTCGCCACTTGCAAAGTAGAACATACTGATCGAATGTTTTCCTTGTAAAATTGTGGACGGATAATAGTGGCTTTGACGAAGTATCGAATTTCGGCTTCTCCGGGAAATCCACTTAGAGACGGAGGCAAAGTTTTTTTGACGTGCCGATTGCTGTCGCGAGCCACTTCCATTTTAATTCCGGCAAATGTGATGTTGTTGAGCATGCTATTAGGACTGCAAGCATTGTTGAATGGGAACTGTTGGAATGTCAGTCGTGCTGCTCGTACGACGAAGTGAGGTGATCTCACCTTGAACTGGAACGGATACTCATAAGAACCGGCAGCGAAAGTGTACGAGGCGGGCGGAGTTCCACCCTGCATCACCGCTGCTGTTGGGAAGACAGTCGTGACCTTATACAAAATCTAACGAAGATCAGCTACCGTTCTGAGTGGCATTGTAGATCCGACTCCATCGGCCACACACCTTGTGGACCTCCAACTCCGTCCGCTTTTTATCGGAATGCACATTCTGCGGATTCCGGGGCCCAGAGAGCCTTGTACGGCTTTCGCCCTCCAGCTTGACTTGTATTCCTGAAATCGGCGCTTCATTTGGGAGGGTAAGGACCACTCGACCGGAGAGTGTATCGAGATTGGTGAAGTGATTGTGTCGGTTATCCAGAACGATCGTAGCGGACATGGCGCCGAGCGCGCGGGGCCACTCGCCCGCAGAGAAACGTTTCGCTAATCGGAGTGGTCGCGTGGAGGTATAATTGATATTTTCAACGGCTATGGCGTTCCAAGAGAGCTACCACGTAGGAAAATCGAGCAGGAGCGTGGAGTTCTTCGGGTGGGATGATGGGTTCGGGTTAAAGGCGAGGGGCGGAATGACGTTCGTTTCCTTGGGGGGTGCGGATTAGCTCAACTTGGACGGCTCTACACCAGACTATTACGGACTATATAAATCTAGAATAAACGCAAAGACTTTGCTGCGCCTCTGAGTTCTTGCTCAGCCACTCCTTCCGACTGGGTTCTAGAAATTATCCTGGCACGCGCTGTGCTGGTCCTACAGTAGTACATAAAATCGCTGCCTGAAGTATCATTTACCTTATGGATCAACAGGTTTACCTTTGAACCCTGGTCTTAAGACTAAATACTAACTTAGTTTAGCCCCCATTGAGGCTAAGTCAACTGAGTAATAACGATGTCATATACGAACTGCCGTTTCTGCAGCGCATAACGTGATTCTGGGCTCTAGTTTCCAGGCACCAGAATTTCCGCTATTCGCCTCAACCTGCAAACATTCTGTATACGGTATTCCGCAGCGCTAAACCCTCTTCTAAATCCACTAAAAATATCACACCCTGCGGACTACGGATTTAGAACAGCTCTCTTTTGGCGAGTGGATGAGACTTCAGCTCGTGTTGATTCTGGCTCAAAGTCATCGCTCGGATAGCAATGTCGTTGGCACAATCGATGTGCAGGTATCAATTATACTCAAAAACCATTAGGGATTTTCTATATATACAGCCTGAGATAAACTATCCATAGATCCCTACGTGATACGTATGGAATTAAAAAAAGGCAAAATGAATGGAAGGTATCAATTCCAGCAAATTTGCTTCCCCTGCTTCGAGCTCCACGTCATAAACCTTCTTTGGCCAGCATATCTACAAGTAGTTAGTACACATCAGCCTTACACACACAATCAGGTTGTAGTGTTTCATACCTGCGATATCTAGATAAAATGCAATCGCGTTAAACTTTCGAGGATTGCCCATCACATCGCCCGCCAACCACTTCAATCGATTGGTCCAATTGATAAGATCCAAGTGACTCACTCCGACTAGCGTTCCTTTGTAACCAGAATCCCCACCCCAACGACTGCTCGCTACACTGACAAGGCCATCATTTGGCCCTTCAGCCTCAGCCAGGATTTTCTGTGAAAGGCGAAACACTGACCAAATGCTTGGCTCCACCGTCGCACCATAGGAGAAATATCTGCCCAATCAGGATATAAGCAGACGAGCATGTATTCGGAACTCACTACTCACCTTACATCCTCCCTATCTGGAGTGTTAGGGTTGAAGGTCTCTCGCATGTACTTTCTTGTGAGCTGCTGGAAAGCTCCTGTTTCGACACGAAGTCTGTTAAGGGTGTAATAAATCTGCGGGAGACGGTCGGCTATAAAACTGTCAGATAGGCATGAAATGAAATTTACACATCAATTTAAATAAACTGACACCCGATTTGCTCGAAGACGTAGTCCGCAACGGCGGAGCCTGTAGATATCGTTAGCAGCTCACAAGTCTCACGACCATAGACACTAGCTTTACCTCGATGGGGACTAGCAATTGTAGTCAAGGATAGAACCTTGAATTTCTCCAGCCTGAGCCGGCTTATCATGTATCGAGAATCTAGCCCTCTGTGAACCATGAGCTGCTGTAAAGACTATGCCTGGAAGCATCTGACGTACCCCTGTTATCTGAGTTAGTAAAGGGTGCTGTGGACTGTGAATGTTTTGATTACCATGCTATGCCTATAGACGATTGTCAGAATTAAGCTTACGATTTCTGCTTCATGCGGCTCCCTGACTTACGCAATAATGTTGACATCCTTTCCTTTCGCCTCGACTTCGATATTACGCGCCAACACCTCGGCACGCTCTTCGATCGACGCAGACGGAGGCACTGAAGTGGTAATAACCTCGACCCCCTGAGCAGTAAGGGCCTCTCTAATTCCTCGCCAATATTGAACGCCGGGAATATAGCGCCCGGCAAGTCGTAGCTCATCAAACCCTAGAAGACCATGGGCGAGTACTACCGGGTACTTCGGTGCGTCTTTATAGGTATCCAAGTTAGTCATGGCCATCAATCCGATCGCTGTTTCTGGACATGCGAACCATAAGAATCTCGAATCGTTGAGTATTTATCGCGAATAAGATGGTCTTGGTCGTCAAGTCGCGGCTCAAGAACGGACTGATGGTACCTTGACCCCGTTTGAAGCCCTCGGAGAGAAGCCAATGGTAGCTTCGAGGGATGAAGTCCCCTGATCAGAACTCTCCTTGTCCTTGGAGCAACTGCATGTCTCATTGTTATCGCTGCGCAACGCGTTGTACAGTCGGAACGCGGAATGACGACATGCAAGAGTAGTTTCTGCCTCAGGTGTCAGGGGCGGCAGCCGCAATAACCATGATCTACAAAGCTATGAATCGTTCATCTACATAAAATGAATATAATATGTACTGAGGCGTTATATAGCCTATGCTTCAAAAAAATGAGGCACAATCTTGAAGCGAGCAATTTGTGGTAACGAAGAAAACTCATATGCCTATATTGCAAACGTTGGATATAGATGAACCACCAGCATATTTCTAGCGACAACCGAAAACAAAAGGATTCTGCATAATGTCTATGCCTTTGCCGCAATCTTCTCTGGCACCTCAGGCTTCACGTCGGTGGTGGCTCTAATGAGATCCGACACGACCTTGTCGCCATGCTTCTTGCCAGCTGCCTGAATCTCCTTCAGCTTCTCATCGGCCTCCTTGTTGGCTTCTTCTTCGGATTTCTTGAATCCGCTTGAGTGCTGTAAAGATCATCAGATACCACATTGCATCATAGCCAGGCGGCACTAGCGAGCCCCAATGGTCTCTTACCTCGGACTCGAATTTCTTAAACTCCTCCTCCTTGGAGTTACGGTATTCCTCAATCTCTTTCTGGGCTTCTGACTTGGCGTCCCTGATGCGCTTGGTTCGGTCTGTTATCGTATAGAGTTAAAAGGCGAGCGCGTGCCATCCGGGGAATCTTATCGCATACATTCTCGAGCTAAATGAGGGGAAGCGTCAGCATGATCGAGTACTGCGTGGGACAACTGGGGATTAGACATACCTTGCTGGACAATCTTCTGTGCCTCTCTCTCGGCCTGTGTACGGGATTAGTATTAGCTGGAAGCAGCTATTAATTGGCCGGACATACATCGAGGAGGGTCTGAATGCCCGAGGAGTTCTGAGCGGACTGTTCCCCCACCAAGGTTAGCAACTGTGTAAAATATCTGTAACAGAAGGATCCGACACACCATCTTTTTTCTGTGACCTCGAAATTCGCTGAAAGTTGAATAGGGAAGCAGAACCGACACGACGAAGTCCGGAGCTTCGAGCTACGATCAGCCACGCATGACCCTCCAGAGCGGTGGAGGCGTTCTGCCCCCAAGCACCGCCTCGCTGATACCGATAAACCGCATTTTTGCCGCGCATCGAAGCTGCAGCAAGCGACTTGTTTTCTCAGCCAATTCACAATTGGCAAGCATACAATGTCTCGCGCATCAAAGTTCACCCTGGCCGCCACTGGTCTAGGCACTGCCGGCATTGTCTGGTTCGTGCACTGGGCGCAAGAGAATGACCGGGCGGTAAGCATCAGCCAACGCAGACTAAAGTCAGGGAGTAATGGGCTAATGATTTGTTTTGAAAGGCAATGCATAGGGGCGTTGAACGAGACATGGAAAAGCAACGTATTCGACGAGAGCGCGAAGCCGAATTTGAAGTACAAAAGGTCCTCGAAAAAGAATACCTGAAGCTACAAACGGTGCACAGCACTACAGACGATAAAAGTTCAGCAGGACAGAGTTCAAATCCGGGGACATGACATAGCGTACCATGATATGATATGATGAGATTGCAAGAACTTGGCTATCAGCTTTCCAATGCATAACTGTCATTCTCATTCGGGGGTTATTGGCAATCATTTCTCGGCTGAGTACCGGACGGGTACCCATCGATCTTGCGATTCGGCGTGCATGTGTTGCATTGTACAATATTATCCTGTATTATAAAAATTTATGAACTCTCACATCCAGTACATCATGTTCATTGATACTGCATTATATCCACCTGCCCAGCAACCAGCATTTAAAAAAAAAAGTCATGTTCTTCCCATGCACAGCGTTAGTCGTGTTTGAGAATTATAAATTACTTTGGAGCTATTGATAGTGGGAAATGCCACATAATTATCATTTCAGCCAATTTATGTACATTAGCATGATTGAAATTGAATCTGTTTAAAGAGACATCACTTCAATTTAGGGCATAACATGAATTCATGATGCCTTATGATCGACGCGGATCCCAGAATATGTATAGCACAACATGAGCTGTGACTTCTGATTATTAGTATCCACCTCAGTCTCAAAAAATAATATTCCTGTGAGCTTTATTTAGATTCCTCAAGTGCAGCTGACTGATAAATTTGACATATATAAGTGTGCTGATACCACGGCGCTGGTGCTTACTATTCAAGGTACGGAACACGGTCCAGGCCACCCATCTGGGCAAGTCACCGAACCCAAAGGGTATCCCCATACGCTCCTGTCACGGCATTAAATCACAGCAAACGGGCATTTGAACCTTCTAGCCATGGTACTGCAGTCCATTCTCAGGGGAGGAGCATTTGTAGCCTCTTACTTCCGTGGTTCCCGAATTCCACGCCCTTCACAGGCGGGTGGGGGCGACTGGGCCATCCTCACAGGTTCAACATCTGGCGTGGGTTTAGCTTTGGCCAGTGAGCTATGCTCACGCGGTTTCAATGTTATTCTCCACGGAAGGAGCCATGAGAAGCTGAAAGCTCTGCAGTCCGATCTCCGAACCCAGTTCCCTACCTCGGAGTGTGAACTACTTGTCCTTGATGCAGCGAGTTGTTTCTCTCCTGGGAGTTTCGACGCCTCCAGAGACGCTATCCTCAAGACTACAGAAACTCGAAATGTGGTCTTGCTGATCAACAATGTTGGCATTGGCCACAACCTCAATGATGATTTCAGTTCGCTGACAAGTCAGTCCCCGTCATCGATTGACTTGATCTTGAGTACGAATGTTGGGTTCATGACGCATCTCACTCGGCTTCTGATTCCTACTTTGGCAAAAGGCACAGCGTCATTGGTCATAAATGTCGGCAGTATGGCAGAGCTAGCAATGCCTTACATTGCAGTCTACTCTGCTACGAAAGCGTACATCAGTACTTTTACAAAGGCCCTGGATGCTGAAATGCGTGCAGAGAACTTGAACATTTCAATTGAGTGTATGCTTTTCGGTGATATTGATACACCTGTTCATCCAATGGAGCAGTCTTTGAGTGTCCTTGGGGCTAGCAAGGCGGCAAAGTGTATTCTGGACCAAGGTGGCTGGATGGGCACTTGGGGACTTGAGCCAATTGGAGCACCATATTGGTTCCATGCGGTATTGCTGTGGCTTTGTGAGATACAACACTGGGGGATTCTACGTGCAGGATTTATTCACAATCTCAAGGACAAAGCGAAGAAACACGCTTAAATTTGTTGTTGAAATGGGCAAAAATCTTAAAATATTTCAATTGAGCGCATGCTTTTCAGTGATAATGGCAAATCGCGACCACTATCGCCTTCGATGTTAAGTACAGAGGGATTTTTTTCCAACCCCTAGCCATATGCTACCCTAGTCTAGATATGAATAATGGATAAATAATTCGTTTTATAGCGAACCAGGTTGTAGAAACTAGAAACATAAAACCCCCGTATGGATGGTGCACATAAAGTCTTGCACTATGTGTCAGGATCTTTTAGAAGCTGAACCTTGGAAGATTCGATGCAAAATTAGTAATATGTCCATAATCCTTTGCAGCCGAGAGCCAAAACCCCCCTGGAGTCCAATGCGGAGTCAATAATGGACAACCCGAGTTGGTAAAAATCATAAACAACCCTTAGCATTGCTTATCATACCA
The DNA here is from genome assembly GCA_002153405.1 of Mycosphaerella populi pn0402. Classification (NCBI taxonomy): domain Eukaryota; kingdom Fungi; phylum Ascomycota; class Dothideomycetes; order Mycosphaerellales; family Mycosphaerellaceae; genus Mycosphaerella; species Mycosphaerella populi. Next base: position 17,375 of record KZ119031.1, on the reverse strand, counting down.
TTGCATTGGGATGTACTCGACACCAGAGACTACTTGTCAACTACCCCCAGATTGACCTACTTGAACTTCGTCCCAAATGAGGGCCTTCTCTATGGATAACAAGTAGTATTTGCGGCGACGATGCCGACCAAACTCGGACTACCAATAAAATATGAATGTGTTGAAATTAATGGCTCATATACATGACTCTTTCACAAAGAAAGGTCTGCATCCTAAAAGTCGGTCAATAAAATTCACCATGGACATACTATGCTCTGGATCATAGGCAAAGCTGGAGTCGGCAGAACTATTTCTCGGAGTATCCCATATACTACCACCCAATGATTATGGAATTAAATCCTCCTTATCGACAGGGCTGATGAAATTAAATCCTAGAGAAGTACCGCAGTAGAGTCGAACTGAATGGCTCTGTGGATAGAGAATATGCGACAAAGCAAGTTATTTAATCATCTCAAATGAGTATTTCCAGGCCTTCCTCGCTGCTTGCTTTAATTCCCTCAACCTCTTCATGCATTACGGACCGCTAGATTATGACTCTCCACCCAGACGGCTGTGGTCCCACTACCTGTCGACTCAAACCCGCTTAACTGATCCATGGAGCCTTCTGCTACAGTGCGGCTGTCACTATGGATACTTTGTAGCAAACTATCTCCTTTGGGGCGTTTTTTGTCCCCGCTACCGCCAATAGTAACCAGCTCTTGAGGCTCGGCCCTTTTCTTTCTCTCCTTGACAGCAACCAGACGTGAAATGCCGGTCACATCTATAGCCCAGGTCAAGAGCGGGCGCATTAGTGGCAGGCATGCGGAAATAATCCCAATACAGGTCTCAATAGTCGTCCAGAGCAGGATACCGGGGAGTGCATCTATGTAAAATTAATCAGTTTCCTGCGAGGAATCCTTGATAGGAAAAGAGAATGAGACTTACAGGTGATATCAGCTTGTTGTTTTGACAGATTCTTGACCTCTACAAATCGCCAGACGCTACTGATGCATGCCAATGCACCCAGCATGAAGACGCCCGCAAGCGCAACTTTCTGTGGCCATCGGGCATTCAGCTTACTCAGCTCCACAAGAGGCAAGAACAGGATTATGAAGTCTGTCGTAAAGTTGGGTACCGCCTTTCCAACGAAGATCTTGGTGGTATCGAGACAGGACCCTGGCGTGAATGGATCCCACGTCTTGCGGATGGGATGACACCTGAAGACCGAGACAAAGATGACGACCAGCCACCATATTGCAACGATAGAACTAACAGAGCTCGCGGCCCATTTCATAAACTTGGTAGGGAACATGCGCCAGTAGAAGATCAAGATACTGAATTTGGTAAAAGCCAAGACGGTAGCGTAGAGTAAATCGCCGATGAAGAAATACTGTTGGAAAGGAGCGGTTGCGTTAGTCGGATGCGACTATTATCGGACTGGGGCAGATTGGTCAGGACCTACCAGTTCCATCTTGACGATCCCTTGTGGATTCGTCTCTTCTACAACAATGATATGCCTCCCAAAAGCACCTGACTTGTTATAGAGAACACCGAGAACATAGCATCCCCATTGTGGAACCTTTGAAGGATCGATATTAAGAAATGAAGAGTGAGAATGAGCTAAGAAGTACTTACTAAAGCAAAAAGGATTAGCCAGTCGTCCCACCCAAGACGCACTTTTCGCCAAACTCGAGTGAAAAAGCGCAATGCAACAAAAAAGGTTGCTAGTGCCGTGATAACAGTGCATTGCACGATTGTTGCGCCAGTAGAGTTTTGATTCGCATACCCAGGGGGCAGATTGGTTGAGTTCATCTTTGAATACTTGTGAGTAGGCTCGCAAGACAAAATAGTCTCTAGATTTTATCGTGGCTTAGACCAATCTCTGTAGGGATGAGTAAGATTCCAGGGAAGTTTCAAGTGCCAGAGTAATGGCATCGATGGATATCAGTTGGGATATATTCTGTGAAGGTATCTGTTTCAAGTGGACGCTGCATTCTAAAATTCTTGGAATCCATAGTTATGTTGGCCCACGTTCTTATATAGGCCATTTGAAGCTCAGCTTGTCCCAGGTTTGCGAAGCATAGCGAGTAAGATATTGGGGGCCATGCATGGGATGAAGAAATTCCAGATATAATAATAGAAACCGCACGAGTGACAAAACATTCGGCCAAGTCACACGCCAAAATTATATCTCCTCTAGGGGCTTGGCCTAAGCTGCAAATATCAGAGCTACACACTCGAATTACATACCATGCATGAGTGGCTGAGTTATATCTTGGTGGTGACGTATAAGAGTAAGGGTGAAAATCGGGTGTTGCTCTGTTCTGAATGCGAATGAGGGGGTCCTGATGCAGCTGTTGTTGCCCCGTGGGGGCCGGAATTCAGTAACTCATGGGTAGCGGTACCAGGATCATTAACCTTCTTTATCGATAAGAAAACAGAATGCCACACTATTTCAAGCTAAAACAATGGGGTTTACGCCTCTGTTTCTTTCTTGATTCCGTTTCATGGGAAAATATCCCAAGCGTTTTGCCAGAATTTGAAGCACGTACCTATATTGCTTCTTCTCAGAAGTGACAACTGTAGTTTCTCAACTCTGGTTTTCCCGCGAGTCAACAGTGGGCGATCGGCAAGGCAAACCAGGAAGCATGCAGATAGACGCAGTCAGCAAGTACTTGGCAAAAGTTGGTTGCATTCTGTAGCACACATGTCCAATTAAGCCGTTTTTCTCTTCATACACAAGGGATGAGTGAATAGCACTATTATAGCCTGAATACGCGAGTAAAGCATTTTAATTCCACAGTAGATCCTAGAAAACAACAAGGGCCTGGGACAGGATCAACCTTGATGCAGAATGAATGGGTGGCCTGAACCAGTTGAAGCACAGCCCCCACATAGCCCGTTAGTCCCAGTGAGAAGAAGCATTCTTCAGCTCAGATTTGACCCTGCCGAATCGCCCGCAAGACTTCCACTTCCGCCATAACCCCCAAATGATCCGTCACCCACGGCTTCTCGAACCCAATCTCCATAATCTGCTTTCCTTCTTCTTCTCCCTCCACCAGAACATCATTACCGAACCGCTCAAAATTGATAAGTTTGACGCGACCACAGAAATAAACCTTGTCCATCCGCGAACACCCAAATTCTGTCCGTAGCTTCGTAGCCGCTTGCTGACCCCATGTATATCCTTCTTCCGTATCTTCCTTCCCCCCCAACTCCAAGAATGCATCTTTGAGGTCATTCTGGTTGTCTACATGCAACGTCCGATCAAATGGCTGGATCGCATTGAAGTCACCGGCAACCAGCCCCGCATGCACGGAGTCTTCATGGAGGTATTGAGCTATAAGCTGCATCTGAGGTGGGCGGAAAGGCGGATCAAACACCATAGACTCGAGGTGGGTGTTGCAAAGGCGGACCTTCTTGTCAGATCCGAACGAGAGATCCACAAACAGGGCGTCGCGATCCATACGGGTCTGGGAATAGTGCACACGGAAAACACCGCTGATGGCAAGACGGGAGTCAATCAATGTTGTGGTGCCATAGTGCGTGGTGGCCCAGTTTGTAGAATCTACGTCGCTCAGGTAGAATTGTTCACGAATCCAGGGTATAGACATGATGGTCTTCAAATCCCCTGGCTTACATTCCTGGAGAAAAATAATGGGGGCGGTTGTTGGCGAGCGAGACTTGCTTATCAGGTCATTTAGGTAGGCCAACGCCGGCGTCATCCGGGCTTTGTCAAAGGGTAGCATGAAGTCAATGTTCCAGGTATAGAGAGCGATATTGGTGATATTCGTTCCATGAATAGGGGGTGGGTCAGCACCAGGAAACTTAGCTACCCAGGAAGATGTTGTAGGCTCGAAAGCATAGTAAGATTGTTGAACAGGCTCGTCAGGGTTCCAAGGTACCGAGGGCTTTCTCAAAGCTACAGTGTCTTTGATAGCCTGGGCGATGAGTGCCTCCATGACGCAAATAACGGTAGGTAAGCTAGCCAAGAAGGATGGGGTGAAAATAGGTTTGAAATGCTAGTTCCAGCAGGTGTTGTGATTATACGTGTAACTGCAAGAGTGCGGGGCTGAGACCCCCTTCTAAATAAGCGGCTCTGCTTTTCAAGGAGGCACCGAATTCTGGTGGAGAATACCTGCCATTTGGCGCAATTGGAATGTCTTACTCTGGGGCTAGTCGCTCTAATGCGTACTCCCGCGACGTGATCCATGTAATGTAAAGACCTTTGAGAACCCCCGGTGCCATTTCCTTGTCTCGAAAATGCGGTGGGACCGACGACGGCTACCTACATGTCAAGTAGCTATAGACTGGGATAGCTTTAACTAGATTGAGAAAGATGTTTGCATAAGAGGCATATGACTAATAAAAATCAACGGTCAGCATGTCTAGCTAGGGCTTGGCGAGACATAAAGCATTTATAACACCAAAAGACTAGATCCCATCGGAAACCTCCGATGCAAGCGTTGCTATCGGTTAGAGTCGGAGGCCGGTCCAATTCCGGCCTCGACGAACTAACAAAGTTAAATTGAGGCTTATCGTCCAATCACCATCCTGGATCTACGAACCCAGGCTTGGCGTTTGGTGTTATATCGAAGCTGAAGCATGATCTTGAACAATGGATCGGGCATTTATATTGCTTTTTCGGACTATAAATAGTGAAGACTTACCTAAAGAGCGCATTCGAAGTACCTTTGATATCAAACTATAGTTCTAATATTGTGAGTACATCAAAAAGTGGCTGAAATGTCATCCAGGCACATCACCGGAACGGGCTTAGCGCGTCCGCAAGATCGATCTATACTCTCGTTCGCTGAGAAGTTGTATAGGATATCTGGATAGCTTCATGAAAGAGGAGACGGCCTATTTTGGCTGACAACATTGTTGCATGTCCATTTAATCTTCCTAGAATGCAATAGAACCGGTCATCTCCACCTTGATTCCCTTTGACACTAGATCCACGCTATGTTGCGTTCTCTTTCGTAATGGTGGACATGAGGCCGGAATTGATACCGGCCTCTGAGTATTATAAGAATCGACTCGATTCCCGCCCAAACCCAGAAGTCTTCTTTCTTTTTTTCATCCCACAAAAAGCCAGAATCCAATTTTTCTCTTTTTTCTCCCATATTTCTCACTTTCTTGGTGCCAGACTTAGCCCTCGTCGCTGCCCACCCCCCTCTATCCCCTTACTCTTCTTGCTTGACTACTTCCCCTTCCTGTCGACTGTCTTGGACTGTCTATAAGACCTTGTCGTTGCCAGTTCATTCATCATGGCTATTACCGAAGTGCCCTACCCCTCCCCTACCACTTTGAAGAAGTTCCCTCACGTCCATGATGACCCGTCTACCCTGTCCCATGCCCTAGACCCCTTCACTGTCACCACTTCTAGAGGATTTCTTCCTTACGAAGATGCTCCAGTGGAACTCCCAGATGCCTTTCAGCCTCTTTTCTCCTTGATGAACCGCCTCCCTGTCGTCAAAGAGGATGGCACCCCAGGCTTGCTGGCTACCTATGAGTTCGGCCCTACTGTCGACTCCGAGCTTCCTGACCTCACGTCGGAGATCGAGAAGCTCGTTCTACCCGATGGGTCCCCAGACAAGTTCACCATCGCTGCTGTCTTCCGGGACTACACCTACGTGGCCTCGTCGTACATCCTTGAGCCCTGCTGGGAGAACTGGACCAAGAACCCCGATGGAGGGTATGGACTTGGCCGTGACTTTCTTCCCAAGTCTGTTGCTCGTCCTATGTATATCTGTGCTCAAATGTAAGTATATACATGTCTCCTCTTACTGGATTACTTCTTTATTCCCTGGATGAGTAATCTTGTCGTTGGTACATGTCGTCTTAACATCCTGATAGTTTGGATCTTCCTCCTTTCATGTCTTATGCCGCGTCATATGCGCTTTTCAACTACACCCTTGCAGACCCCTCCAAGGGTATGAAAGATTACAACAATCTACGCCTCATCCGCGCTTTTGAGCGTGGTCATGATCCAAAAAGCTCAGAGGCTGGCTTCATCCTGACCCATATCGACATGGTCAAAGAAACCGGTCCTCTGATCGGCGGTGTTCTTCGAGTCGTGGACACTCTCGAGCAAAAAGGTTCTCGATCTCAAATCAACGATGGGTTCCGCGAGATCTTGAGCGCCATGGAGAAGATTGAACAGTCGATGGAAGGCAAGTCCCGATGAGCAGAATAGCTTCTTGATGTATATCGAGTCTAACCATATTATAGAGATGTGGGGGAACTCCAAGCCGGCGGAATACTTGTCTTTCCGGGTCTTCATTTTTGGCATTACCAACCAGTCCATGTTCCCCAACGGCGTGGTCTACGACGGCGTGGAGAATAACAACCCTCTCAACTTCCGCGGCGAGAGCGGCGCCAACGACAGCATCGTTAGTATCAACCTTGAAATCCCCATTCGCCTACAACATTTCCTAACAAAGCTTCCTGTAAATAGATTCCCATCCTGGATCATCTCTGCCAGATCCCAATGCCAGAAACACCCCTGACTAAGATCTTGCACGAATTCCGCGCCTACCGTCCCCTGCCACACCGCGAGTTCCTGACCTACATCCGCGAGAAGTCTGAAGATCTCGGTGTCCAGAAGTACGCGGTCCAGGACTCCGAGACTGCAGTCCTGTTCCTTAGAACCCTGAACCACATCCGCAGTGGCGACACTGGCTGTTTGCGCGCGAGTACATTATTCGCCGCACCCCTCACCCCACCGCTACGGGTGGAAGCCCTATTGTGACTGTAAGTTTCTTACCATTCTCCATCGGAACACGCTACTCATGCTAATACCTTCAAGTGGCTTCCTAACCAACTATCTGCTGTCATGGACCTGATGGTTACCATCTACGAGACCCATCTTGCGCCGAGGGAGGGCGCAGCTATCGTGCACGGGGAGAAGGATCTGATCGCCTCGCACCGCAAGCAGGTTGAGCCTATGATGGAGTTGGTGCGTGATCAGAAAGATAAGTTGGCAAAGGAGGTTGAGAAGTGGTGCAAGGAGCGTGGGGTCTAGATTTCTTTTGTCCCTCTTTTCAGTTAGAAACACCCCCCTAAAGCGGCGTTACATGCATTTCTACCGTGTTTAGCCTAGTTCAACATGCTTATTCGACGGAGAATACCTTGACCAAGGAAATGAAATTTCTCTCCCTGTCAAAATCATTTTGTAGGGATGTTTTCGAGATACTTAAGTTCTAGTTCGTGGCGATGTTGTATGAGTCCAACAGATTGTGTGACGGTACATGATCGTCGCCCGGTGTTCTAATTAGGAGATCCAATCCAGAGGGAATCCTTCCAGGAGGAATAGATAAGGACAGTTTGTCATGGACCCCGGGAAGTGTAACTATTTTCGGAATGTGGTGTCACCCGATAAGACGGTGCGAGGGGTGCTGTCAAAGTGGTTCTCGTTCAGAGTAATGGACCCAAAGATCCAGGAACAGGGGATATGTGTATTTTTCTTTTTTGACTTTTGAGATCAAATTACGACTTCTAACCCCTTGTCTCGACCATACTGGACGGCATCTGATGAGATATCTTCACAGTTTTTCACCAGGAGACGGTCGAGTTTTGGTTCCTTGTCAGAATCAGACGCCCGTGCGTCTGCAAATTTGCGGATTGTGCGGCCCGTGATCGCCGTCGAAGACAGGTTCAGGGATTTGAGGTGCGGGAACGTTTCAAATAGCTTCATAGCAGCATTGTCGGTTATTCCATTGATGTTGGCCATATTCAAATCAGCCAGGTTCCTCAGCGCTTGTTCATTTGTCGGTAAGTCAAATTTGAAAGCTGCAGTGGAGAACCTGAAGCAGGATTCTAAAGACAGGGTGTGTAAATTTGGCTTGAATGCCTCGAGGAACTGGTTCAGAGTATCAGCGAGGAGCCATGCTGCGTCGTTGATTATAAGAGTATGCAGGGCAGAGAATTCCTTCCCTTGCGCGATGCCATGAAACGTAAATCCATCAATCCACAATGACGGACCGCCCTGGATAGTCAAGGATTCAATAGTGTCTGCCAGCAGTGTCAAAAGGCACTTTCCAGGTACCATCCCTCGTAGCTCAAAGTGCCGGATTGGAGGGAGATGTCGAACGCTTCCATCAATATCTAAGTAGTCATCAAGAGACTCAGTATCGCAAAAGCCATAGTATGTCAGCTTTTGTGGGAGCCAATTTAGTCGAACTTCTTCTAGATTTGGGTAGATCTCTGGCCGGTAGAACTAGGGGCTGTAAGTATAAGAAAGTCAAAAGAAAGGAGGCGACGAACCGAGCCTGCGTTTTGAATATCCAAATTATCAATCTCATCAAGAAAAGGAAGGGCTAGAGGTATAGATGATGCGTCGGACTTTGAACTCAAATCAATGCTTTTCAAGTTTGGGAGGCTTTCCGGCCATCCAGATCTTATATGACCACCTGGAAGTTTAGAATCAAGATTCATGATCTTGATACGTTCAAGTTGTCGCGCCTCGTTCAAAATCCTGAAGAAATAACCACGAGGCACAGCGATATCAGGGCCAAGAACCAGGGATTTCAGCCGTTGGAATTCACGAAATAAAGTGTAATTTTCTTTATATGGGTGATTAACCCACAGTTCGAGATGTTCGATACGAGGACATCTGCTGACAAACTCTAGACTTTTCGGTGTAGAATTGTGCGGCAGATGTTTGATGACTGCATGGGTAAGATTTCCCTTTGATTGACGGACATATGATCGAACCGAAGTCCACGGCACGCTTTTCCGCGCGCCGGTGAAGTCCATTTTGAGCCATAGGTTCGGTAGTGAGTTTAAAAAACGCTGCCAGCCTTTAGATACTCTCAGTATACCACTTGTTCTCTCGTCAGTTTGATCCAAGTCATCAAATGATTTTGAAACTCACACAATTTCCCGGAACGAGAAGTGGCTCAGGACCATGACTGCCATTTCTAAAGGTAATACTGAGAATGGGTCCCGTCGGTTGAGCATCAAGCCATCCTGAAGCTTTTTCTGCATATATTCCAGTGTCTAATTGATATCATCAGTAAAATATGAGCACAATAACTGCGAAATACATACCTCGCGCCGCGGATGACCAGCCGGAAGCATTTTCAAGCCGTATGCATAGATCTCCAGAGCCTTTTCAGGTTTCTTCTGGAGCACAAGAACTTGAGCGCAACGGAGGTATCCCTGTCAAAGTCAGTGGCAATACAATACATATACACCGCAGGACGCACTCGGTCATCTTCTTTGCTGTTTTTTATCATGTGCCTTGCATCGCGAAGAGCTTGGTCGTATTTTTCCAGCTTGCAAAAAGCAGCGCACCGATTATCCAGGACTCCAGTCGCATCCGCATCTTTCTGCTTCAATGCCTGTCAAATAACAATTAATCCCCACTGGTTTTAATGTGAGAAGATATGAATACCTCGCCGAAGGCATCCACAGCGGCCTCAAAATCCCCGCTTCGATAGAGCTTCTGACCGCGCTGATGCGGTGCTGGAAGATTCCGTGACATAATTCACGGAGGGGGAAGATCCATAGGCAGTAGTGTCTCCCTTCCTGGCCGAAAGACGAAGAAGACAAGATCGCCCTTGCAGTAGATCGCGGACCCGCGTCTCAGAGACCTGCGCGATTGGCTCGTTCCGCCCCCCGCATTTCCTGCGGCTTCCCATGTTTACTTTCTTCCGCTTTGGATCGTCGCCCGCTCTCAACCATCGCAACGGCCGTCATGGAGGCGCACAACCTACAGGCCGCGTCGACATACGTCAACAATATTCTACTTGCGCGTGGGCTGCTGAATTCCAGTCAGCCTATTGAGTTCGCGCTCCCGGAAAATGGAGAGGGGGGAACAGAGGCCACCATGGCCCGCATCATCAACCTGGTCAATGACCTTGTGTTACGGAGAGATGTTCGTCGCTGAAAGAAACGGAAACTGGATCTAGTCTAACGAATACATAGAAAGAGTCTGAGCATCGCGAAAGCTTAGCCAATACGATCCGAGTACTACGGGCAAGCGAGTCGGAGCAGACTTTGGAGATTGTACGTGGAAAAGAAAAGAAAAGAAAAAAAAATCTCGGGCAACGGCGCATGGCGACTAACATGTCTATGCTTTAACAGGGGAAACTCAAAACTAAGAAATCGGAATTATCTCGATCCTTAGCTTTGACGCAAGCATCAGAACGCGCGCTTCAATCGAATATGACTGGCGCGGAAACGACTATTCGAGGACTGAAAGAACAACTGCAGCGCATGAAGACAACTGTTCAGCAAGTGCGCGCACAATGCGCCAACGACATCCGGAAGCGCGACCTCGAACTTCAAAAACTAAAATCGCATCTCGCTGAGCGTCAGCGAGGGAAGCGCGACGGGCTGACTGTTACAACCATCAACATCAACCCCAACGCAGACCGGTCACGGCTTGGCGCTAGCGGTGGCGAGGGTATCAATGACCCTGGGTATAGCCTACAACAAGAAACTACAGAGTTCCTTACCCAGCTATGCCAGAATATGAGTGACGAGAATGACACCCTGATCGACCTTGTCCGAAACACAATTGAAACACTGAAAGAGTTACAGGGACTCCCGCAAGCTGATGAGGGAGAGGATTATGAAGATTCATCTCGGATGGCCGCAAGTGCGGGTCCCCAAACCTCAGGGGCCGTGGCTAGTCTTCCTACGTCATGCGAAGAGCTATCTACTCGCATGGAATCGGTGCTGGATCACTTGCGCACGTTACTCACCAATCCATCATTTGTGCCCTTGGAGGAAGTCGAGATCCGTGACGAAGAGATCAAGCGACTTCGCGAAAGCTGGGAGAAGATGGAAAACCGGTGGAAACAAGCAGTCTGTATGATGGATGGGTGGCAGCGGCGTCTGGCTGATGGTGGAGACTCGGTGCGGATGGATGAGCTAAAACGTGGCCTGAACCTTGATTTGAGCTTCCAATCCGAGGATGTGAGCATGCAGAACCATGATAACCACACCATCTCACCCATCATTGAAGATCAACAAGAAGAGGAGCAAATGAGTGAAAACGAGGATCAAGAGCCCGAAGCCGAGCCCGAACCTGAACAACACCCGCCGACGAGATCGAAAATCCGCAAAGTTCCTGAGCGCTCCGTGCGAGCACTAAAGGAGCGCAGTGATAATGCCACTGCTCGGCCAAAGCGACTGCGGAAGGTTTCATTCACACCCGGTCTGCAGGGATCGCCATGTGTGCCAAGCGAAGACGATGAAACACTCCTGGTCAAGGCGCACAAATCCGAAACTGTGACGCGCAGACCGTCGCGCCGACGAGCAGATTCTAAAACCACGAGCCAGGTAAGCAAAGAACAGAAGACTCGAAGACCCCAATTTTCTGTCAGGTACTAATCCAGACCAGGGAAACGAAGAATCAATGAGTGTCCCACAGAGGCTTGCCGCAGCAGAAGACGAAGCTCGCGCCGCAGAGCATACTCGCAAACAACGCGAGTCTCGGAAGCGAAGTCGGCCTGAGAAGGTCTCCAGCCGGTCTGGTAACCGGCGCCGAAGCACACTCACCAATGATGAACTAGATGATCTCATGGGTGTGGCGGCTCGGTGAAAACTATCTTTATCTTAATTGCATTGTACATATACCTCCAATAAGCGAGCATGTAATCTGGCGTGTTTTCGTTCTTGTCGCTCTTTGAATACACAGCATTGCCTCTCGGTGATTGTTTATAATATGATATGGAAGATGGTTGCCCATTCACGAGTTTACTCGATATAGCCTCAGAGTTAGCTTGGAGACCAATCTGTAATCAGAATAGAGTGAAAGCCTGGTGGAAATATAGCACCTCGTCCAATAAGGTTGACTCGCCAGTCGACCATGATAGCGATTAACAAATTGCACTATACTCCTTAACACATTCGTTAGTAGGTCCGGCAGAAGTGATAGGGCGCCAGCGGCCAAGGATATTTGGAGTTGCACTCCGGCTCTTGTAGAGTCGCCATTGGGTATAGTGTGGCGGAAATAAATACTGTGGCTTAGCTCGCAGCCAATGAGACTGGATTTACCTGGCCATGGCCATCTTTTCAGTTTCAGACTTACTGGACGCTCTCCTATCTAGGTATAGCCGCATGGCTTAGCAGTCGGTTCAGCAGCCAATAGACCCGGTTTTCGTAAACCTCGCCTTCTTTTTAGTTTGTTTTAGTTTGGTCTTTATTTCGATTAATTCAGCCTCATGGCTTAGCATGCATCTGGACAGAGTGCCGGATTTGGTTGTTGCCTTCGTTTAGCTTCGAGTGCTGATTCCCCCTGGAGGTTATGGCCTAGCATGCTTATTTTGAGTAGGGCTCTACCACCGGACAGCCAATGAGATTCGGTTTACTTGAGTGTCGCTATCTTTCCAATTTGAGTTGGCAAAACAAACAGCACCCCAGGCCTGCAAGATCTGGTCTTTATACATAAATTCTGCTTGGTCCCTCTCATGGGGATCACGGCTTAGCATACACCTGAGCTGCTCGTCAAATTCGAGTCGGATAACCTTTTCCTTTAAATCCCAAAATAACCCAAAGTAAAGATTAGCATTCCCCCACATGGGATCGAAGCTGTAGTTGAGTGGGATACTGCTGCAGAGTCGAGAACTTGCAACACTGGACGGTGTCGAGAATGTGAGTTCTTATCTGGCTGCGATCTATAAAGTGGAGAAGTCGAACCCCATAGTGGAAATGCCTCGGCTATATCTTCGGTCCATCGTTCGCAATTCACACGTCAGTCTGGAGCCTCTCAAGCAGCTATATAACCCCTAGTGCTCGGCTTAGAAATATCAGCCGGATGAAGTTATCCGCCAGATCTCCTGCGACTAGTTGCGACCTTCACAATTCAATATCTCACCCATATTTTTGCACAATTCACAACATCCCACCTTCGTTCCCTCGACCGAGGCTCTCTCCACAGAACCCACAAGCATTGGAACTTCCCAAACAACCATAAACACCAACTAAACCCCACCCTGTCGCTTCCTTCCAAACCAACTACCCCAATTCCAAATCCAGCCAAAATGCCAACCGCCGCGCCCGCACCCCCAGCCAACACCTTCGAAGGCTGGGTCGCCTTCGACGCAACCAGCGCCCTGCAATACACAACCTTCACACCCAAACCCTTCACAGCAACCGACATCGAAATCCGCATTACGCACTGCGGGATCTGCGGCACAGACATCCACACCCTCCGCTCCGGCTGGGCGCCCGCAGACTACCCCTGCGTCGTAGGCCACGAGATCGTCGGGATAGTCGAGCGCATCGGCGCCGGCGTGCCCACACTCTCGACCTCGCGCGCCTCGGCCTCCATCCGGGTCGGCGACCGCGTCGGGATCGGCGCGCAGAGCGGCTCCTGTCTCCGCGCGGACTGCGAAGCCTGCGCGGACGGGGAGGAGAGCTACTGCCCGCGCATGACGGGTACGTATAACTCGCGGTACGCGGATAAGAGCAAGGCGTACGGGGGGTATGCGACGCGGTGGCGGGGCCCGGCGCATTTCGCGTTCAAGATTCCCGATGGGATCTCTTCTGCGGCTGTGGCGCCGCTGCTGTGTGGGGGTGTTACTGTTTATGCGCCATTGAAGAAATATGGCGTTGGGCCTGGGAAGACGGTGGGGATCGTTGGGATAGGCGGGTTAGGGCATATGGGGATTCTGTTTGCGAAGGCGTTGGGGGCGGATAGGGTTGTTGCGATATCGAGGTCGTCGAGTAAGAAGAAAGATGCGGTGGAGGGGTTGGGCGCGGATGGGTTTATTGCGACGGGGGAAGAGGAGAAGTGGGCGAGGAAGTATACGCGGACGTTGGATGTTATTGTGTCGACTGTTTCGGGGCCCGATATGCCCTTTGCGGATTATTTGAGGCTGTTGAAGCGGGATGGTATTTTCGTGCAGGTTGGCGCGCCGGAGGATGCTTTGCCTGCTTTGCCTGCGTTCTCGCTTATTCAGAAGGGGGTTAAGGTGACTGGGTCTAGTATTGGGTCCACGGAGGATATTCGACAGATGCTGGCGCTGGCTGCGGAGAAGAAGGTGATACCTTGGGTGCAACAGCGGGCTATGAGTGATGTAAACAATGCATTGGTGGATATGGAGGAAGGGAAGGCGAGGTACAGGTATGTGTTACAGAATGGGGAGACATCACACCTTTAGACTTCCAAGGTTGCCCTATGGAGGGAGGACCTTGAGAGAAAATTCCTAGTTTATGAGCTACCCAGACTAAATGAGTATTACAAATGCGAAATTATTCACTCTTCTGGCAACTATTACATTCAACAAGTATTTTAGTCGTATCGTAATCATGCAGCTCATTCAAAGCTAACAATGTAGAGACTTTGGCCATTCAAGCATATATCGTATCAAAGGAAGGGGGTCGGGCATCAAGAGAAGTAAAAGTACAGTGCCCAGGCGGTTTCTGCTCACCAATCTGGTTATGGAAGCCTTCCACCATCAGATCGATCTCTCCCCAAAGCAATTCGCCATAGGCCGCTGTAGTTAGGTCAACTTCAGCAGGAGGGTGGCAGGCAGCGCTAATAGCAACACTGCACGACCCAGCTATCGGCATTGTCGACTTGAGTCGCTGGAACGCCAAAGCAGCCAATCCACTAATAAAAACTATCCCAACCATGATGGCAACAAGCAATGCTCCAAAGGAGAACGCGAGCACGTTCTTACCACCCCCGGGGACAACTTCGTCGTTTGCATCATAAGAGACTACCACCATATAGTACATGCTCTGGGATACTAACCAGTGGAGCAGTGCGTAGAGAACCAAGACCGGCAAGCTATAACGATATGGCAGACTGAGCCAGTATGTTGATCGCTGTTTGCTATTCTTTGCTGGCCAGGTGACGCGGAGTGGCTTGCGGTCGACGCCGTACGAACTGTACTCGGCAGCCGAGACCATGCTTGTCAACGCGGCGTTGTAAAAGTAGTAGCTGATCGTAATCAGGACTTGCGGCATATTAGCCACCAAGATATAGCCCAAGGTATCCAACTTCAGAGACACGTAGGAATTTGTGTCTCTGTCTGCTTCTTCTGCATCCCGGAGTTTTTCAAACTCCCTTCCGGAAAATATGACATGAGAATTGCCTAAGCTGATGACCCCTAGAAGGAGGGATACTGAGCATCTGGTTTCATTAGCTTTTTGCATATAACTGGATTGGACTGAACAGGAGCGTCGATGGGCTTACGCAATTATAGTAGCTAGCCACCGTTTCTTATTCAACGCCTTTCTCCATCGGGGTGGTCGTGGGAAGAGCTTAGTATCGACTGGTGCCGCTGGATTCTCACTGCGATCTGGTCGCCAGTTCCCCTTTTCAACATGACTGCTCGATAGCCAACACATTCCCTTCGTTGTTTCATCAGGGTTCTCCATGAAAGACGCCACTGCATCCCCCGCGGTGAGAATTGGGGGGTCTTGAGGGCGATGCACCCGCGCCGCAAAGAACATAGCTATAACCTTGACCAGTGCCGCAAGTGAAACAATGATACAGATAGGTGGGCTGTAGAGTAATTTGCAATGTTCCCGGGCCTTCACCTTCAAGCACTGCTGATAAGTAAACCCCTGGGTTCCAGCCGACCCGTCGTAAATGCCATAAGAGCCCTGCATGATGGTATTACAGATAGCCGACGAATTGTTTCCGTCATTGGAAGTCTGGTTAGCCATCGCAGTTGCCCAACCTTCGCCATTTCTCACATATGCAAAATTCGTCGCACGCATCGAGGCATTCCAGCCATCGCTCACGCTCGAATTCATGGAGAGCAAGACAGTCCCTCTGACATCACTGAAATGGAAGTTTTCGAGCGTTGTCCCACATTGCTGCATATCCATGTACTCGTACTCTCCATCCGCAATGAGGGAGGCAAAATTGTGCCAACTAATGACCCCATTTTCGTGCATTTGGTCATTCGCCTGGAAGCATTTCTCCAACATGGGATCTGTCAAGTTCCACACATTTTTGGAACTCAGATCATGTGGCCCAACAACCACGAAGTTCTGGCTCTCAGAAATGGACAGATAAACCATAGAGTTATACCTATTAAAAATGTTAATAAAGCCTCGAGAAAATTTGAAGTCTTGAAGAATCACGCATACCATAAGTGAAATGGGGTAGCCGATAAAAGCAATATCAGCCAAAGAGCAAACCTGCTTCTGGGAATTGAATAAAGATTTCTGAAGCTTGCAACCCCAACATCAAGCCAGCGACCTTGCCCATGCTCATGGTCAATTTCTTTCCGAGTTGGAGCTACAAGCGTCTGCATGCAATAGTTGCTAGCAGCTAAGATACATGTTGAAAGGGCGTTAATTATCAAATGAAGCCCGGCACTCCACCGGCTAGATAAGGAACAGCTACCCTCGTAGACCGTTTCTGCGGAAGAAAACCCAGGGTTGGACGGGTTTCTCGACGCTAGTCCTGCCATTGCACCAATGAGCGCCAAGTTCAGCAGAAGCAAAACGGCGGAACCTATTGCACAGAGGTAGACGCCGCCTATCCAGCTGGATTTGAGTTGCGATACCTCACTGCCATGCTCTTCACTCTGAACCTTTTCGTAACTACTCGTTCCTGTGCTCATAATAACCGCTCTTGCATTCTTCCCTGTTACGGACGACCTTGACGGTGATGGCGGGACTCTCCCTAGCGAACTCAAAGGGATCGCGGATAAATCTTGGAAGAGATGAGATTCACTTTCCTCCCTTTCAAGTAATAGGGATTGGAACGGGTTGCTGCCCCAGTCCTCATCAGCCGCCCCCGATCTCCCCATCCCTGACAATCACTCAATGCGCAGTTGACGGCGAGAGCAAGGCTGACAGGCTTGTATTCAAGGGGTGTCTTTTGTTTTGTTTTTCCTCTTTCACCATGGCTATTTGTCGCGCGTGGGACGGAACACAACCTTCAGACAGAGACCCGGAAGTCAGTCTCTACAGAGAGAACGAAGCTTTTTGGCTTCAACCGTCGCGAATGTGACAAATGATCGTCGATGACCGCTCAGAAAGTTGCACAGTAAGATCCTCCGAGTCTGGACAATGGTCTCTTTATCCAGGCACCGCGTTTTCACGGGCAAGCTGATCGCCGCGACCCCTGGGATGCGGCTGAGCCTTTGGCCCCCAATATGATACGCAACTCTTCTTGTTGAAGATGTGCTTTTTATGCGGCTTGACGTCGCGTGCGCATGAACAACCAATTATGTCGTGGACCCTTTCTAGGCCTCCAGTCAACACTTATAAAATTAGATGCCACGGGGAAGCATAACCTTGGTTGGAAGCATAACCTTGGTTGGAAGCATATGGTATCACTGGAATGCTTAGTTCTCTTGGCACATATGTACTATGTAATATGTAGCACTCCACTTTATTGCATTTTGACAATTCACAACTAAAAATAGCCTAAAGATATTACATAGTGTAGTAGGGGATTCGCACACGTA
>MWPW01000672.1:0-13255 GCA_002153405.1 Mycosphaerella populi pn0402 | reverse complement strand
CCCTGACAACGTTGCGTTCGATGCTATTGCGCCTATTCTCTGCGCCGGCGTTACCGTCTACAAGGGCTTGAAGGAGTCTGGGGCGCGTCCTGGACAGACTGTTGCGATTGTGGGTGCTGGCGGTGGCCTTGGCTCTCTTGCTCAGCAGTATGCGAAGGCGATGGGATTGCGTGTGATTGCGATCGATGGCGGCGACGAGAAGCGTGCTATGTGTGAGAAGCTCGGCTCGGAGGCTTACATTGACTTTACCAAATCCAAGGATCTCATCGCTGACGTGAAAGCTGCTACCCCGGAGGGTCTGGGTGCCCATGCTGTGCTTTTGCTCGCGGTTTCGGAGAAGCCTTTCCAACAAGCTGTTGAGTATTCGCGTCCTCGCGGGGCTATTGTTGCTATTGGTCTCCCGGCAAACGCTTTCTTGAAAGCTCCTGTCTTCGAAAGTGTGATTAAGATGATTAATATCAAGGGAAGCTACGTTGGTAATCGCCAGGATGCTGCTGAGGCCGTCGATTTCTTTGCTCGTGGCTTGATCAATGCGCCTTTCAAGACAGCTCCACTCAAGGACCTGCCCAAGGTCTTTGAACTCATGGGTATGTAATTTGTCTCATATATTGAAGGCCAACGTTTAACAACTATTACAGAGCAAGGCAAGATTGCTGGACGCTATGTGCTCGAGGTTCCCGAATGAGTTCGCGAATGAGTTCTCGAATGAATGCCGTCATGACCAACATCTAACGTTTCTTTTAAATGTTTCAAATTCGAATCTTTCGCCAAATGCAATAGTAACGAGCGCCGGAGGAACTCTCCGAGGAGAGAAAGAAATAGCGTTCTTAATAAAATTATTCTTTTCCATTTTAACATATCCCAGAACTCTCTTGAGCCATATACATAATGTCTGGTTGTAAAAGGAAGGTGCCCCTCATATTCTCCCCATAGAAATGAGCCAACTTATATCAAGACTAGTCCATAATGAAGTCTCCAACAAAGACATCGTTTCCAGAGCTTTTTACTCCAAGAAGTGATAGACAAGGCAAGGTGCCAATTGCGCAGACTCGATTTGGTAAAACATTCCTCAATAAACAAAAAGGTACAATATTTGAGAAACTTAACCTCGCGCAGTTATGAAATTTAACAAAGTATTTATATCACAGAGCCTCCCCCACTTCCTTAACCTCCTTTCCCTCATCCTCCGGTGCAACCGTACACTGAGGACCCTTATAGTTCTTCTTAGCATACACCCAATAGTAAATCAAAGCCCCAACCCACAACGCCCCGTTAATAACAACAGTATAATTCATATCCTCCGCTATCCAGAAAATTAGTCTTCACATTCACCACTAAATTCAGCAAGAATTCCAAACTTACGTGACGGACCGGGCCCCCCAGTCGGAATCATGCACAGCACGATCGCAAAAACCATATAAACAACAGCAACCCACCCAATAATCTTGCTAAGGTACCTCCCAGTATAAAAGTCACCGGGCACGAACCGCTCATTCCCCCACACAAGACGCGCCATGATGGGAGTCAACCAAGCCACGTCGTTCCCTGCGACGGCAAGCGAAAACAGGGCGTTGGAGGCTGCTTCGTCGATGAGTGATAGAAGGCCGATTACCATCGATGCCAGAGCTACGCCGCAGACCATTCGGACGGGCTGGTAGCGCATGAGTCTGTGCCCACTAACTTTGCGGAAGAATGACGAGAAGGGGAGTGCGCCGTCGCGGGAAAATGCCCAGCTTTGACGGGATGCGGCGAGAATCTATATCAGAGTAAGGTAAGTATTGAGGGCTTCTCGAGAATAAGATGATTATCCGTCACTTACGATACTTAATCCCATAAAGAACTGTACTGAAGATACGACCGCCATGAATCCAAGAGCACCCTTTTTGCCCAAGGCATCGTAATAAATCTATTTGAGAAGCGGTGGTTAGTCCAAAAATCGCAGTAAAGACACCCCCTTCTTCGCTCCCCCCTCAAAACCAGAATTCCATACCTGAGCCATCGGCTGCCCAAATTTCGAGCCCAAAATATTCTCAATATTCTGATCCATCGACGCCGCAATAACAGCCAGCGATACAAAGCCCAGAATCCCACAAAGTCCCGTAGACGCAATAATACCCAACGGCACCGCCCTCGTAGCATGAGTCGCCTCCTCACTCATATGCACGCAAGAGTCAAAAGCACCAATAGTCCAGATAGGCGATAGCCACGCGAGCATAAATGCCCAGCCAGTTGGCCAAGTAGTGAAGTTCTCGGTCTGGCCAAAGACGTACTCGCCCGAGTTAACAGGGGGGCTGTTCTCGTGTTTGCCGATGGGTAGGGCTATGACGGTTGCGGCGACGAGGGCAATGTTGAGGAATATGCAGATGGATTGGATTCGGGGCATTATTCTCGCGAAGAAAATAGCCATGAAGGCATGTGCTGCGACGGTTGCTACGAACGTGCCGTAGATGACGGGGCGAGTGGCTGTCCAGTTTCCGTCGCGGGAGATTGATATCATTGAGAGAAGCATGTTTGCGAATCCGTCTGGGTAGGAAGAGAGGTTTAGCAACTGGAGGTAGTAACTGGTGACTGAATCGACTTAGGGAACGTACAGTCTATAGAGCAGATTCCGCCAATGAGGCCAATAGTATTGCTGTAACCGACGACGAAACTAAGCGGATTCTTCCACTTTTCGGCGCTATAGTAATGTGTCCAGAAATATAGACCTCCGGCTGTAGGCATTGCGGAAGCAAGATCAGCCTAAGGATTAAAAGTTATTATATTAGAAGATAAATAATTGCCTGGTGCAAGTCGATTTAGCTTACCATCGCCAAGCTCACAATAAAAATGAAGAAACTCGCGGCAAGCCATCCTGTATAATGTTAATTTCAATATGTCATGACATCAACTATAGACTAGCCATACCCTATCAGACTGTTAGTAACATAACTACAAACACACAACGCAAGGATGCTTACCCAAACCATTCCGACCGGACCAGCAGGCATCGAAAAAGATAGAGTTGATGCGATAGATGGCAAAAGACCCATAATACTGAAGGCGACAGCGAATATCTCCACAGTGGAATAGTGTCTGCGCAATTCCTGCTTGTACCCCAGTGAAGCTAGGATCAGACAAAAAGATTAGTACAATAATGCTCCCAAAAACACCGAACAGCCACAACTGAGCCTGTACCTAGGAGTTCACTATCCCCAGCCTCGACCCCGGGCTCTGTAATGCTTCCATCGTCAACTATCTTTGCAGACTTGGCATCGCCTGCTGCATTGGCCTGCTTTTCCATTTTGTGTGGCTTTTAAAGTATCGACCGAGGCCTTTTTAGGTGAGGTTGGTTGAAAGGGGTGCTAAGGCATGCATGAATCTGCAGGTATGGCGACTTAGTCAGAGAAGCTTGTGTAACGTCCGCAGAGAATCTGCGAATTCTTTGCTAAGTATCTGAGGAGAATGAGGAGGGTGGTATAACTTTTGATTCCAATCTCAGCATAAATCTTTTTGCTCGTACAATTAGGTTGGACCCGCCCATTGGAGTGCGGGGAAACGGTAGGAACTGGCATATCTGCCCGTTCCGAGGAGAGCTGACGGACAATGGTCCGCGATAAGTCACGCTGGAGATAAAGCATTTAGCTTTGGTTGGCCTTTGATAAGGAGATGATAGCAGGACTGAGATTGGGGGCTCTAGCATCCTGTCTTATCTTCACCAAGAGACCATGATACGTAATGTTGTGCGCCACCATTCAGATAATCTATCTGACATGCCAAGACCCGCAGGTCTACTTGATGGAATAAACACTTTGCTGCTGTACAGATTGGTATTGGTTGATGCACCCCACGGCACGTGACCGCGTTGTTTTGACTCCGCGAGCGAAGCCGCAGGAACTGTGACGCGTTTGGTGGCAGATATATGCAGTCAAATTGACCGCCCCTGTAATTGAATAGATCATATAGTAATATTGCCTCGATCTTTACAAGGATTGTCTGCAATCACCCCATCAAAAACTGCCCACGGGCCTCGTGCCTACCACCGATCACCTCAATCACCGACGGAACGCTAATTGAGATATACATATGGCATTTTCAAAACATTGGTTAGTCGTTGCAGCGAGGGCTATGGGAAAAATGAATTAAAAAATATATATGAAGTAGATTAAAAGTGGCTTTTTGAAATAACAACAGAGATCGACCAAGTCCGAATTGGTTGGGATGTAGTCCAATAAGTACCAAAGCGCGACCAAGATATTAAGCTGCTTGTTTGATTATAGAAGCCAGCTCGGATTATGTTAAGTGTAAGCATAGACAGAGCAATTTCAACGGTGATAACGAGTGTGGTGGTTAGCTTCTCTTAGATAGCCAGGGCATGAGTCGCATCCATGGATGCCAAGCACTAGTAAGTAACCCACCATTTTGGCCCTGGGCCCTTGACAACCTAACAGCGCGGCATGTCAGATTATAGTAGAATCTAAAGTTCATTGTTTTTGAAACCTGGCAATTATGTGTAATAGTAAGTAACAGATTTCCTGTTGAGAATATATTGAGGTGCAACAAACTCATTCGAGCATGAGAAGCCAAGTCCAATGCTAACCGGCTATACATGTGGCATAGCATATGAGATTAATGCCTGCATAAGCATTTTATAACCGCCTATAAGACATCAAGGCAAGAGAATACGAGATCTGACTGACTTGCAGGGTGGAGCGGAGCGGAGCCTATGTCCTTGGACGATGGCTGCGCAAGGTTACCTGCCATTCGACATATCCAATCTTTGGAAGCCCCCAAATTCAGGTTCCATACCCTGATTTAGACGGCCATTGCTGACGAAAAGTTAAAGCCGATTAGAACATAGCATAAACACAGTTCGGACTTAGCGGAGCCGATTATATCGGCTCCGCTAAGTAGAAAGTGGAACCAATATTACCACTAACTTCCGCTCTTTACCCTTCACGTACTGCGGCTCATCCCAGCCGTTGAGCCCACCTAAGTATTTGGTCTTATTGGTCACTTGTCCTCTATTTCACTGGCATCTTGTATACAATGAAAATATAATACATCGACATTTCGGCGGGATCAGGTCGGCATTCAGGCACTCTTTACAAACCAGACTTCAGCGCAGGAAAGGCTAATGAGTACCTGGGATTATGCAATTCCTCACGCTTATTTAAAGAAGTTACTCCCCCTCCAGGTAAAAGATCTAACAACCTCTAACAATCACAATGTCCTCTACACTCTCCATCAGATCAACGTACCTACTAAACTCGGGCTATAAAGTCCCAGTTCTTGGCTACGGTGTACGTCCCCCCGCCATACTGATATACCATACTATCCACTCAACTTCTGACTATACAAGGTCTTCAAAACCCCACCAGAAGGAGCCCGAGCTGGAGTCATTGAAGCTATTTCCAATGGCTACCGCCTCATCGACAGCGCCGCCTTCTACGAGAACGAAGAGGCCTGCGCAACCGGCATGCTAGAAAGCGGCGTCCACCGCGAAGACATCTTCTTCACCTCCAAGATCCCTCCCAACGCGACAAGCTATGACGGTGCAAAAGCTGCCATCAAGCAAAGTCTCCAGCACGTCGCCAGTCTCAGGTACATCGATCTAATGCTCATCCACGCCCCCTACGGCGGAACAGAGGCCCGTCTCGGGGCGTGGCGTGCTCTCGTTGAAGCAGTCGAAGCAGGACACATTCGCAGCATTGGAGTGTCGAACTATGGTATCCCGGTAGGCAAATATAACCCTTGGAATAAGAAATAAAGAGAGAAAGAGAGAAAGAAAGAGAACAAGACCTAACTCCCACTAGCATCTGGAGGAACTGGTGAAACACATCGCCGACACAGACGCCAAGCTGGGTAAGGGCAAGGGAGGCGTGTTGAGCGTCAACCAGGTCGAAGTGAATCCGTGGCTGCCACGCAAAGACATCAAAACGTGGTGTGACAAGCGCAATATCCAGGTGCAGGCGTGGGCGCCGCTTGCGCAAGCGGGCCGGTGGAACGAGCCTGCGCTGAAGAATATTGCGCAGCGGGTACACAAGTCTGAGGCGCAGGTTCTTTTGCGGTGGAGTCTGCAGAAGGTAAGAAAGGAAAACGGGTCATTGCGATGAGATGTCGGGGCTTTGCGGCTAATGAATTTTCTGTAGGGCTTCAGTCCTCTTCCTAAGTCTGTTACTCCATCGCGTATTACGGCGAATGCGGAGCTCTTCGATTTTGAGCTGTCGGATGAGGATATGGCGACATTGGATACGGATGAATATGATTTCCATGGCTGGGAGTAAGTTCGGCTTTTTTATTTTCGGAAGTATTTCTGTGATCTATACTGACTAGCCTTTAGTCCTACAACCTCGGGACTCGAGTAAATTGGCTCTGATATGTTCTATGGGCTTTCTGAGTAGCCGTGTGGCTCTCCTATAATGAACTCTAGCAAGTGGTGCATGGCGAAATAACGTGTCGGCATCAAGCCAATAAATAGTAGGAAGTGGAGGTGCATCTCATCTTAATAAGTGCCTGTAAATTCTTGTTTCCCTCCTCGTGTACTATGTCAATTCTAGAACCAATTACCTAGCCCAGTGATCAATTACCCACATCGATAACCATACACCCAGTTGCAAAACCAAGCACCAGCACTATGGAAATAAACACCTAATTTCAATAGATTTAAGCAGTAGTTTTACTAGCAGAGACCAGTAAAACCTTAACTAGTACCTGGAAACCGCTTCCAAGGTTCTACGAGTCATCACCTATGCGGGTTTATATCAATATAAGAAATTCTTCGTTCCAAGATTACAGACGCAACGCAAGGAAAGGCTAGATATACAGTCCATGTGGTAGAAAAGGCCAATGCAATAGTGAAAAGAACACAAATACATGATAAGGTATCATCAAACAGCCCCGGGCCCCGGCCCCTTATGATTGGACTGATCAAGGAGCAGTCGCGGCTTAATATAATCTTCATCGATCTGCCTAAACCACGCAGCGTGGTCGCCACTCGCACCACCCGAGAAGAGATCCCGCAGAGCCTCGCGGGCACTGAGACCAGGTTGCTGTGCCGCGTGCGCAGGAGAGTCTGCGGTCATAGCGTTGGGAGTAGGTGTGGTGGGTCCTGGGGATGGATGCGACGGGGATCGTCGCAGGCGAGATCCACTTGTCGCGGGCGAGGGTTCGTCGTCATCTCCGTCGAGATCGAGCTCGAAGTCGTCTGGGTGAGCGACTTGGTTTGTGCGGTTCCTGCCTGAAGGCGGGAGGCCGAACTCATCGTCGCTGTTGATACCGTCACTGAGGTTTCCGCTGCTGGGGTCAATGTTTCCACCATTGAGTAGAGTTGCTGTCGATGATCGATCGCGCCGAGTGTTGGTGTCTTTGATACTGTAGGCGGCGGAATACATTCTGGTGTGGCCATGTGGGGGACTTGGGCGGCGGCTGTTTCCAGATGAGTAGCTGTGGCTTCGCTCGCCGAGCGCGGCATTTTGGGAATTGGCGACACCGTCCAATGGAATCTGGTCTGGGCGGCGAGGAGTGTAGCCGAGGCCTGTATCAGACCGTTTATAATAGGTTCCCCCGTTGGTGACCTCAATGTCAAATTCGTCATCTGAATCGATTTCCTCGACGACGCCAGTGCGAATGTTCATGATCTCCAACATACGTGCCGTTGTTCCTCCGAAAATGATGACGGTCAGTACAACGACAACGAGAACGGTGGCTCGCAAGGTAGGTCCATTGACGCCTGAGAGACCAGCAGCCAATGCGACACCAACAGCACCGCGCAAACCCGCCCAGAAAAGCATGGCTTGGTACGAGAATGGCAGCTCATCCGGAACTTCTAATCCTCGGCGTCGTGCTTTCATTCGAATGAACCAATTGATGGCTTTAGAAAGAGGGAAAACAGCCAGATACCGGGCCAGGCAGATTCCGAAGACAGCCACGATAATGAACAGAGGGTTAAAGTTCAGGTCGGTATCAGCAAAGAGGTCAAGTCCCAAGTAAATGAAGATGAAGTTCTCCGACAGCTGTGAAAGGATTTGGAAGAGGTACTTTGTTGTTAGCTGTGTGCGACGAGACATGTTGTAATAAGCATAGTGCTTCAACGTGATTCCACAGAACAAGAGGGATACAATTCCTGGAGGTAA
Source organism: Mycosphaerella populi pn0402 (assembly GCA_002153405.1). Taxonomy (NCBI): domain Eukaryota; kingdom Fungi; phylum Ascomycota; class Dothideomycetes; order Mycosphaerellales; family Mycosphaerellaceae; genus Mycosphaerella; species Mycosphaerella populi. Next base: position 5,144 of record MWPW01000672.1, on the reverse strand, counting down.
ACCATTAGCATCGGTCGGAGAAGACAATAGAAAATAAGTCCATACCTGACAAGTGGACTCCATTGGAGAAAAAATAACTAGCGTACGAGATCAGGACGATCAGGCAGCTCTCAATCTTCGGCATGCGGCGCACGAGAGTATACTTGAGGCCGAGTGCAGTAGCAATACCGACGATGATACCCACCACCATGCTACCAAAGAAAACCAGCAAGAAAAGGCCGATGGCCTCGAAAAGGTGCAAGAAAGTCAGAGACCCAGCCGCACTTTCCGCATATTTCTGCGCGGTCTCGAACAAGACGATAGCGACAGCATCGTTGAGAATAGACTCTCCAAAGATCACCGTGTATAATTTCGGCTCGACCTTGTATAGGTTGAAAATTGCGAGAATGGTAACCGGATCAGTGGCAGAAAGCGTTGCTCCTACTGAGATCGCCTCGACAAAAGAGATATCCAGCCCGTCCAGCGGGAGCCGAGTCCAGAGGAAGAGAACTAGACCCAGTACGATGGCAGAAATGAAGGTACCGGCAAAAGCGAAGGTAAGAATTGTGCCGATATGCCGGAAAAAATTGGCTTGATGTAACTCATACCCCGAGGCAAGAATGATGGGTGGAAGGAGGAGGTTGAAGAAGAATTGATAGTCGAATGCGACGCTATCTTGGAGCTTAGACTGGGTGATACGGATGATGAGACCGACAAACATCCCTAGAACAGTGTTAATATCACGATTGACAGATTACTATAAGAGAGTAGATGCTGCAATCTTAGGCGATTGCAGTGCCCCACTCAAAGAGCCACATACCTGCAAAAATAGATAAGACCGTCTCATGGACGGCTTGGATCTTCTTCTGTTGGAGGATATAACTCGTGAATAGCGCGAACATCAAAAGCATAATCATGATAAAAAGGGCCCAAGAACTTGTGATTTCTTTAGAGCCCGCTTCGGGAACATCTATAACCGGGAACCCAAGTCAGTTCATTGCGCTCCAGACAGGGGTATATTTTCGTCATTATGAAGGGAGGGGAAGTGTTTCGAAAGCGTACCGTCAGGGTCAGTTTCCTCGGACGCTCGCCCTAGAGGAGGAAGAAAGTCAGCATGCCATCGCTATCACTTGGACACATGATCCTGAACAGAGACGTACGAAGCAGAGCGTGGAGGGCGTCGCCCATCAGTTGAGTAGCCATCGCGTCCGGTTTGGGCTGGTTGACGAGCCGGCGCGGACACCTGGCATTAGACTCCCACTGCGAGTTTGAGATGCCAGAGACAGGCGCGCATAATCCGTAGATTCGCACGCAGTGAAAGAAGAAGAAGAGGCGAGACCGCAATTCCGAAAGTAAGGGAGTTGACAAGCTCGAGATTCGGAGGTAAGTCGTATCTGCGGCGGAAGGCGGTGTTTGGCGGCGGGTATTAATTATTTACGGATATGATGAGAGCGATCGGGCCAAACGCAGTGGCCTAGAACGGGAATGGAAGGCGGTAAGCGTATACAAAGCCGTTCTGATACTGACACGTGGGCTGCTTGATTGTACTTGGCGTCTTACTTGTCACCATGACCACGTATTTGGTACATGCTCTTTGCGCACCGTACATTAGCCCTTGATACAGCACCTGTCTACTACTCTTTCCTACTTTCGGCCAAGAAGCGATGTAACATGGCGTGCTTCAAGCTTATCACTAGTCAACTATACCTTGAATGTTGGAAGTTGGAAACCCGTTTTGATCGCACTGTTAAAATATTGTCCATCATATAGATTTCGATATTATACCATATCACGTATTTTGGTTTAGACACTTGAGTATGTGCAAATATCTCATCAAGATCCACATCTTGCCACATCTGAAGATCATCAGATCCCCTAAATATGATTACATCACTGGGGACCTTCAGCAAGTCGCTTGGTAAAGTACGCCGCAGCTAAAGCAGCACATCCACCGAACCGAAGCACCCAGCCAACGCTATCATCATAAGGTGCTCCACGGGGTTTCTGCAGAGCCTTGAAGATACCACTGCAAATAAGACTGGAGAAGATCTGGGGAAAGGAAACAGCTACATTGTGAAGTCCCAGGATGATACCCGCCTGGACCAAACTCTCGTCTTCCTCGCCAGGAGGCAACTTGGAGTGAGCATTTTCAAGGTCGCCCTCACTAGCATGATCATATTCATCGGCGTGATCATCGTCCACGGACACAGGCGCGTAAGAGCTGGAGCCAGCGGTCGTCCTCGGGGCGGGGCTTGGTTCAACGGGATAAGAGCCTGTTGCGGCATGGCGGCGACGCAGACGCCGCTCCTGGTCAATACGAGAGACTTCAGCGGAGATCAGAGCAAAGGGTGCCCAGAGGGTCACGGCCCAACAAATACCGGTCAGGCCAATAATGGCGGAGCCAGCCTGATATGAGCTGACGAAGATGGTGCTGAACGCACAGAGAGCGAACAAGATATGGGAGAGAATCCAGGTACGGCGCAGAGTTAGCCCCGGGATCTGGAAACGAGCGAGCCATGATGTCTTTCCATCATAGTCGGGGATATTCTTTGTATTCGCTCCGTCCAGCAGTGGTGCCACGGCGGTTCCGGAGGGCATAGCAGAAAAAGACAAGCGCCTGTTATTCTCGTTCTCTTCATCATCGGCAGCAAGGTCATCAAGGTTTTCTTCTTGCTCGGTTATATCTGGTGGTGATGTTTCATAGGTAGGGACGACAAAGATGGGGAGAATCATGTTCGTGGCGAAGGAGATGATGGCGTAGATGAGTAATGCGAATGTCCCCACACGAGTAGCCTCTTCCCATGTTCTATCAACCTGGTCACCCGGGAGGTCTGGGTGTTCCGCAAAGATCGGGTTGACATAAAGCTGGCCAACGTATGTACTAGAGTAGTAAAGGAATGGGAACCAGCCGGTCCAGGCTGCTAATTGGACCTCGCAGACTTTTGCTATCTGTTTCGGGAGATTGCGAATAGATTTTATCGTGACTCGGAAAAATTGAACGACACTAAGACCGTCCGCCGGCGGTGGGCCATCTAGACGGGGATCACGTTCTTTGATGTAGATGCAGCTGATTATCAAGGTCGAGGCGAGCGAGATGGAGGCGAGAGCGCTAAGAATTTGAAACTGGGTCTTTCCTAGAAAGGGAAGGTAGTTTGGCAAATTCAAGTAGCCGAAGATATAGCCAATGATATTGCCAACACCAGTCCATCGACTGGCCCAGGCATTCGAAAGCTCTTGTTGATGAGCAGGGCAATTGTCCAGAATGAATGCTCTGATCCCTGCTTGCACTATAGACGAAATGTGAGCGGCGATGGCAAACCCGAAGAGCCGGCCCACACATACCTGTGTTGATAGCAAAATCCAGACAATACATGAAAATAGTTGCCAGGACAATAGTCGTGACTTTGGTCCCATTCGAACCAGAGTCAACACCAAAGATGGACAGGAACCCGCCAACAATCTCTTTAACCCATGCAAGGGCAAGTAGAGATATCAGAGTTGCAGCACCGCCGCCTACCATGAACGGTTTCCTCTTTCCCCATCTAGATCGGCAGTTGTCGCTGCGGATACCAATATAGGGTTGGACCAATGCTCCGGTCAACGGGCCTGCAATCCAGACAAAAGCAAGAAGAGCCTTGCTCATTCCTAGAGATAATAAAAATGGCTAAGCGGCGAGGTTTATTAGCGAGGTACATATATCATCCAGGATCTGCCAGCCACAAAGACAACTTTATTGTGGTGAAACTTACCGAGCCATTACCAAGTTCGACAGACCATACGACCTGAAGGCTGTACGAAATCAGTCAAATCAGTTGTAACCGCCAACTAAGGTCATATAGGGAAACTTACCCTCCAATAGAGATTGTTAACAAAGATAGATACCAACTGGTCTTAGAAGATACATCAACCTGATCTACCAAAGGCTCAGGAAAAGCCCGGCCAGGGCCACCATCATGATGCCGAGGCATCAATGGCGAGCGTTCGTGAATTTCTGAAGAAGTGTTGGTCTCGCCCATGGGGCTTTGAATGCGGAAGCGGAGATAGAGGCGACCCACAGGAGCTACCTAGTGAAAGAGACAAGGGAGGAGGCTAGAATTCCATGTGCAGCGTTATCAAAAGAAGCACTCCTTAAGCAGGTCAGATAGAAACTCGAGACAGGCTGTCACGGATGTAGACAAGCCTGATGACTGGGTTTAGCGTGGCTCCAGCTAATCGCAAGTGGGAACGCCTGCAGGGGGGCGTGGAGTCATGCGGTCGTAGTCGGGGGGCCAGAGCTGGCGTCCATTGAAGGAAGATCAGGATATAGCAGAGCGACTACACCTCGGAGTCCGGATAAAAGCTGACTCCAGTCCCTTGTCTGATTTGGAGTATACGGAATAAGCTGGTCGCCTTGCTTTCTCAGGAACCGATGTCAGGTCTCACGTGATATCACGGATGAGTGTCTATGTGGGGCCCCTGATCATCGAGCGGCAATAAGCACTTCCCACCAACCTTGGAAGCACTTACTTGTAGGTATGGAATACAAAGGCATATTGAGTGAATAAAATTTATACATGATCTATTTATGTAAGTACAAGTCTTGTACCTGACTAAATCATTATTGTGGAATATGAAGAAAATGTGGTCGGAACAGGGGCCAAGTATAAATCTATTGCTCCGATTCGAATATTATGCAACACGTTTGACTCGCAGTTTGTTCAATCAGACAAGTATAAAACTCAAGTCTTTTATCTAGCTCCGAGGTTAGTTTTCTCTGATCAGATTAGCGTACTGCATAACAGATGCAATATTTGGAGTCTTTTCCAGTTTATCGGATTCGGAGGACCGGATCCAAGTGAATATAGATCACCATTCTAAGTCGAAACTCCATCATGTTTGACACTGAGCCAATTGCATATGCCAGGCACAAGTCAACCATGGAAGTATACTCATCAGAATTACCAATCCATTCCAAAGTAGTAATCCCCATAATCCGCTCCGAAACGAATGCCCCGACGAGTCAACAACCAAATCGAAAACGCACACGCATATAAAGTCCAATATGTCCAAGACATGATACCAATAAACAAACCTATCAATCCCAAACCAAAGCTCCCACACCACCAACCCACTCATCACCACACAATGGCCACCCTCTACGTCAACGAAACCCTCATCTTCGGCAT
>MWPW01000667.1:0-13781 GCA_002153405.1 Mycosphaerella populi pn0402 | reverse complement strand
GGAGGATCAGGACGGTACCAGGCTGGAGGCTCTCGCGGACCTTGGCGGGACGAATCGACTTGCGGACCTGCAATCACACAAATGTTAAAATCTTCAATTCTGCAAATGTTGAATATATATCCGTCGTGGTGTAGGTATCAAAGGCATTATTGGTGATCCGAAAGTGATCGCGACAAATTGCATCTCAACTGCTCGGGCCCAATCGCACATTCGATATGGCCATTCTTGTTGTTATTCAACATGCCCGTCGGTTGGAACACTCAGTCGAACTGGCGCAGATGTCGTGAATCACCCGGAATACCAATGCCTGCCTTGATCCTCCACGATTTCAATGTCAATCCCAGGGGATACTGACTTTCTTGGGCTGCGACTCATCATCCACGGGGTACCACTTCTGGGCCTTCTGGGCAGGGTGCGGCACAGTGCGCTGACCCTTTCCAAACTGCTTCGTCTGGCCGTCCGACATCGTGGCTGCTGTGACGAAGATGGTGGTGTTGGTTGTCGTTGAGGTTGTTGGAGGATGATGTGCGGACTTACCGGTGGACTCCACTGCATGAGGGTTTGTGGGAAGACCAAGCCCTATCCACGTGACTCAGGGTTAGCCGAACAGCGGAACCTTGGAAGGTAAAAATATGCTGAGTCATCCGGGCCTGGAAAGTTGGAAGTCACGGGAAGATCGTGGGGGCACATTCCATATGAAGTTTAGCGTGTATAGTCAACAAATCGTGTGTGGCTCGAGCACCAATAAGCGTGCAGCGATACACAGGAGGTAAATGTAGTTATCGATCTATTATGCCACCTCTGGCCAAACGAGAATTGAAGACTTAAATACAAGGGATTATTACATATCGTCACTTTTGCATAATATTCACTAAACTAAGATCTTAATTACAGGAGATTACTTGTAGATCTGGCGCCCCCACCTCGCCCTCACACTCGCCCTCTAAATCAGTTGTAACCGTACACTCAGCCTTGACAAAGTTCAGGATATTCTGGAAGCTCCCACCCACCCTTTTTCGCACTAGAAAAGCGTGCGATGAGGCTTGGAATTCGAAGCCAGCACACAAGCCACCCGATAAACCGAATAACTGATACACCCCACTCACTGTCAGGCATTGCTAATTGAATGATTTGCGGCTTGGCACCTTTTTGAACCTCGTCGATGAATGGCCGTACAACTGTCTCATAGCTCGTCAAAGCCTGTGATATATCATCAGAGGCTTTATTTATTTCTCCAGCCAGCACATATGCTCCCACGAGGCTGGCTGTAGTACCCATCCCACTGAATGGTGAAGGACAGTAAGCCGCATCTCCTAATAACACCACACGGCCTTTGTGCCATTTGTCAAGACGAACTTGAACAGATTCTTGGCAGTACCAGTTCCGTGTATCTCTCATACCCTCAAGGAATCTGTCAGTCTGCCATCCCGCATTTCGGAATCGCCGGGCCCAAAATTCCTTTTGTTGCTCCACATCAGCCCTGTGGATACTAGATACTTCTGGGGTAGAATCTCGAAGGAAGAAGTAGACTTGACTCTCAGTTGGGCTGTGTGTTCGACGCATCATCATCCTTCCCCCTGCAGTTTGATATGTCCGTCGAATATTATTGTCATCCTCCGCTCGGGGGATGAACCAGTATGCCATGTGAACACCAAGCCTGAAAAAGGGCTCTGGTGCACCATGTGGCAGTATAGCCTTTCGAATCCGCGAACCTTGGCCATCTGCACCTACGAGGAGGTCGTATGTATCAGACGACCCGTCGGAAAAATGTGCCACTATCAGGTGCTCATCCTGCTCAAAGTCATCGATAGTTTTGCCGAAGATATATTTCACCTGATCCTTCGTCTCGTCGTACAGAATTCGTACAAGATCACCTCGCATCAACTCGAATTCAGAAGTCAATGACTGAGCACCTTTCCCGGACTTGTTGGCCATGATTTTCGCATGAATTTTGCCATTTGTGTCCACAACGGCGACACCTTCTTCGTCAACAAGTTTCTGGCGGATCTTATCCAGAAGGCCCATGCGTTTAGCAACTTCAATTCCTTGTTCCCGAAGGTCAATCTGGGCTCCACTGGCTCTTAGTGCTGGAAACCGCTCTGCAACAACGACTTGATGACCGCTGCGAGCAAGCCAGAAAGCCAGTGCTGGCCCAGCACAACCGCCACCGCAGATAAGGATCTTCAGAGCCATATAGATGAAAGTCTGGTATAATGCGATTATGCTATGCTTATTTAAGGTTTAAAAAAAAAGAAAGAATTGAAACATGAGCGAAAGCGCCCAGAGGCTTTTATACTCTAATTTAGTAGATAGGCAAGCGATTGGGGCCAATTGGAGCCGGTTTTGATTGATGGTAAAGCCCCAATTCCGTCCCGGTCGAAACACGGGTACTGCGGTGATTTCCGGGGAATTCAAAACACCGAGTACGTAGCACGCAACCCCGTTCATTTTTATTTTATTTTATTCTTTCATAGGAAACAACTTCATCAACAAGAGCCCTTGCACTCATAATGACGAGAACCATATGAAATTGATTAACAGCCACTAATGCAATGAGATTTTCATGAGTTGCGATTTCACTGGTGGTCTAATCTACATATTTCCCGAACGGGAAGCCAAATGCCTTGGTGCCTGAAAAACATTACCTAAGCCAATTACGGGAGGTCACAGAGACCTTCTACGCAGGTCACCTGTCTAGCTGCTCGTCACAAACACCAACTGACGTATCTCGAAGCTTCCCTCCGCACTCCAATTCCAATTCTTCCCACCCCTCCCGAAATCCAACCACCTGGCGTGGGTCTCATTAAAAAGAAGCTTCCCTTTTGAGCTTTCTGTACAACAGTGCCACCACCATGTCCATAGACCCAATCATCACTTTCAAAGCAGGTATCTGCGATCTTGATGTACGTCCTGGCTCGGATCTGATTCACAGCCTGCCGCTGCTTCTCGCTTTTAACTAATGCTTTGACCTTAGACCTCCACGAATCCTCCTACAGTGAAGCCCAAGCCAACCCCCGGGTATATCTACCTCTACTCCGAAGATGATCTAGTGCACTTCTGCTGGCGGCCCCGTAGCTCGCCTCTTGACGAGCCGGAACTCGATCTAGTCATGATCCCTACCGACGGAAGCTTTACTCCTTACCCCTCGACCGGGAAGGCGGTTACGAATGGCCGAGTGTTTGTTCTGAAGTTCTCATCTAGCTCCCAGAGACACCTGTTCTACCTACAGTCCCACCCACAGAACGAGAGTGGGAACCCCAGCATATGGAGCTATCGCGACCACAAATGGGGCGAGATTGTTGATACTTTGCTACAAGGTGAAGATGTCAATATGGAAGAAGAGGCTGCCTTGTTGCAAAGCCGACCATCCGGCGGGGACGATGACGAGACCATGGAGGATGTGGAAGGCCTGCACCATGACCAAAGCCACCAAGGAGGCAGTAGCGGTGGAGCTGGTGCTGGTGCAACTGGTGGTGATGTCAGAGAAGAAGGCCAAGAATCGAGAGAAGGTGGTGCTGACGGTGGACGAGCGTAGGTATATATGTCTGCTTTTACAATCGAGTTTTGAGAAAGTCCAACGCTTACAGTTTTACTTCTTGTTTCTATAGGGCAAACACAGAATCCGATCCATCTTCAGTCGTCCAGGACTTCTTAAAGTCTCTGGGTGGCCCTGGCCGTGGCGCATCCCAAGGCCCCGATCGCCCATCTACAACCCTGCAAGATCTTCTTCCACCCCCAACTACGCTTCCATTCATTGAATCCGCCGACGAACCTACTGCCGATAATTTGTTGGGCTTCTTGCCCCCGGCACTACTTCTGCTGGCTCAGGGTAATGCCGAGGCTTCTGAAGCCGACACTGACCCTGAACTCGCCCAGGCAGCTCTTCTTTCTCTCGACCTATCCCAGAAAAAGGATATTCTTCGCAAGGTGCTTCGATCTCCACAATTCATGCAAAGCTTATCTAGTCTTACTATTGCCCTTCGAGATGGTGGACTTCCGAGTATCAGTGAGGCTTTGAACATTCCAGTTGCCAACGGCGGGTATATGCGACGGGGAGGAGTACCTCTTGGCGGAGGCGATGCTGTGGAAGCATTCCTAGACGGTGTTCGGCAAAGTCAAAAATCCCAAGATGAATCGGGCCAGATGGAGACGGACTAATTGCTCTTCCCTTGTTGATTTTAATGCAAAGCTATTTTTGGCAACAAAAGTGCCCCCACCAGGCAGCACCTTTCCACCGTAGATTAGCCTTGTAGGGCTGCGTAAGATATTGCTTGAGACGATATAGGGGGTAACCTGGACGACCGAAGCAGTTCCCGGTGCGCGGATGAGACCCTAGCTTGCAAGCATCAGAATCGTAACCAGGATTGTCAGACCCGAAGTACGTGAAGTTCAAACTAAGAACGCGGGCGGTGCATTCCTCAGCCACGCATGCTCTGGAATCCAACCAATCAGCGGCTCCCACTAGTCGTCGCCGTTCCTCAGTGGAACTGCGACCAAGACCTTTTCTGGGTCTAAACATCCCCAAGCCACTCTTTTCTCCCAATTACTGCGCTGCTCGGACCAAGGCGCTCTCATTCCCCAGCTGGCGCGCCCAGTGACTACGACCCGCTCGCTAGTCGTCCATCAGCCCTACGTGTAACGTGTAGCTCTGTGCTCCTGACCACCCCCATCCCACCTGTCGCGCCAATCTTGCGAGTCCTCGACCAGACCCTGCGATGTCTGCAATTCGATAATTACAAATCCTGCCTGACGATGGCATCGAATAACCAGAGATCTGGCCCTGACGACAGTCCCTCTGCCGATCAGATTCCACTCCAAGACCTGTCCGGACAGAATGCCTCAGAGGAACGTGGTAGAACCCGAACTCATAGCATCGGCGGCGGCGGCGGTGTATTCTCACGGAATTCGCTATTGAGGAGAGGTTCGCGGAGGCAACAATACCACAGTGTCGCAGAGGAATCGCCCATAGATCTGGGAACAACGCCTATCGGCGCCTACCCGCATTCCCATGACCTAGATGACCACCAAGATCTGGGGGCCCTCGCCCAGGCTATGTCATTTGGCATTAGCTTCGACAACCCTCGAAACTCGATACCTGACACATCGACCGAACATCCCTATGACGATTTCACCACTGGCCTAGATACTGTACCCCTCGAACCTTATTCCTCTCATTCTCAATCTCACGATCAATACGCGCCTCAGCCATACGTCGAAGATGACACTGCCCCATTAACCGACCACCGATACCTCCAACCGATCAGCGGTGCGAATGACCCGGATTCCCGAAGAAGTAACGATTCGAGCTTTCAATCCGTCCACTTTGACAGCAATCCATCTCGTCTAGGTGACGATCTCCATGTTGAAGATGGACTGGGCAGGCGCTCTCGCTCCTTATCACCGGGCTCTGCAGGTGCCTTTCAGCGCGCGAGCTCTTTGGTGAAATCTGTATCACAACGAGTGGTCAATTTAAGTAACGAGCCGGAAGTGATAGAACAGTCTATCGAGAGGGATGAATCCAACAAGCATGCGCGGATGGAAGGCCCTCCAACACTTCCCGCAATGTCAGATTTCGCCTACGATTCCAATAATCCGGAGCTACCACCACGAGAGAAACGCACCTCCGGAAGGTCATGGAGATATCGAAACAACCCATTCAAAGGAAAAGCACTTGGGATTCTCGGACCGGACAATGCGTTCCGACTTTGGCTGTGCGATGTTCTTGTGCATCCTATCATGGAACCGTTGATCCTGGTCATTATCATCATACAAACTATCCTGCTGACTATTGAATCAACAAACTCCGTCTCCTCTAGCCCAATGGCAGTTCGGTGGGGAAGCACTCCTTTTGATTACGTTTTCTTTGGTATCTTCGTCATCTATACCCTGGAAATTGCCGCAAAAGTTCTTGTTTCAGGATTTATCTTCAATGCTACAGAACACAGTACCCTTGACCGTTCATTGGGGATAAGGAAAGCAGTTGCTGAGAAAACTCGTAATCTGATCGTTCCTCATCGACAGATGACCACCACTAAGAAAGTTTCTTTTCTCCCCGCAGAACCACAAGTCTCTGTCATACGGACATTCACTGGAATGAACGCTTTAGAAGATGCGGAACCAATGGACGACCCTCTCCACAAGCGCCGTGTCAGACTTGCACACCGCGCGTTTCTCCGTCACTCATTCAATCGATTGGATTTTGTGGCAGTTGTTGCCTTCTGGATATCTTTCCTTCTCTCTGCATCGGGGGTCGAATCGACCCATCAATTATACATATTCCGCATGCTCAGTTGTCTTCGAATTCTTCGGCTTCTCGCTCTGACCAATGGAACTTCTGTCATCCTTCGAAGTTTGAAGCGAGCCGCACCTCTTCTTGTGCATGTCGCATTTCTCATTGGTTTCTTCTGGCTACTTTTTGCAATCATTGGCATACAAAGTTTCAAGTCCAGTTTTCGAAGGACCTGTGTATGGATTGATCCAGAAGGGCAGAGCAATTTTACCTTGAATGATCCATCCGGTACCATCCAATTTTGTGGAGGTTATCTTGACAGCGTGACTGGCGAGAAAAAGACCTGGGTGAATGAAGCAGGCCATTCCTTGGGCAATATTTATCCTAAAGGATACATATGCCCCAGGGGGTCGGTCTGTGTTGAAGGCCCAGAAAACCCATACAATGGGACGATGAGTTTTGACAATATAGTGCAGTCCATCGAGCTTGTCTTCGTTATCATGAGTTCTAACACCTTTACGGACCTGCTTTACTACACTTGCGACAGCGATTATCTTGCATCTGCGCTCTTCTTTGCGTTTGGCTTGGTAATTCTGAGCTTGTGGCTGGTCAACCTTCTGGTTGCTGTCATTACACACTCATTCCAAGTGATTCGTGAAGAGAGCAAGCGAAGTGCTTTCGCGATTCAGCAAATAGACACGGTCGAAGAAGATGAAACCTCGGGCCCAAAGACAAGCACCCTCAAGCAATACTATGACAAGACCGAATGGTTTTGGGTTCTCCTTATTACCTTCGACCTCATTGTCCAAGCTTTGAGAAGCTCTTCGATGGGACATGATCGAGAACAATTCCTCGACAAGACAGAGCTCATCGTTACTCTGATATTTTTGCTTGAAATTGTCGCTCGCTTGGCATCGGATTGGCGTTCTTTCCATCTCAGACGTCGGAATTGGTTCGATCTTCTCCTTGTAGTTATGACCTGTGTCATACAGATACCCTACATCAAAAATTCTGGTCGGGCATACACTGTTCTCACCCTTTTTCAAATTCTCCGAGTCTACCGGGTTGTCCTGGCCATTCCCGTGACAAGGAAGCTTATCATGATTGTCTTCCGCAATACGGTCGGTCTGGTTAATCTGATCATATTCTTATTCTTGATGACCTTTCTGGCTTCAATCTTCGCCACACAGCTTTTCCGAAGCCAGATACCTGATGAGGACGAAGGTGGCAATTCTATCAGTATTACCTTTGGCAATATTTACAACTCATTCCTTGGGATGTATCAAATCCTTTCGAGCGAAAATTGGACCGCCATTCTGTATTATGTCACTACATATACAACCAAATTCAACACAGCTTGGATCTCGGCATCTTTCATCATTATGTGGTTTATTGTGTCGAATTTTATCATTCTGAACATGTTCATTGCTGTCATCCAGGAGAGCTTTGATGTGTCAGAAGATGAGAAACGATTGCAGCAGGTGAAGGCATTTCTTGAACAAAAGTCTGTTGGACAGAAGAATCAAGGAAATCTTGCCCTTTCAAAGATCCTTCGCCTAGGTCGAGATTCTGTTCGATATAAGGACCCCCTTGAGCATGGTTCGGGTCTGGAGATGCTTTTGAAAGATGCTGTTGTGCGGGAGTTTCTGGACGAAGAAGAGGACGAACAAAAGCGAGAACAGGCTCATCACAACCCCGAGAGCGCGATCCCAGATAGCGCAGTCGCTGATACTGTTCAGCCTGGCGTTATGTCACGGCTTTGGACTAAGGTGACATCTCTCGTCGTGGGGAGAGAGCCAAATCCGTTCTACTCCAAGCTCCAGTTCTCCCGAGCTTATGAAGAGCTAGACCCGCGGACCATGGCTCGAGAAGTGGTTACAGCAACAGAGGCTAAGAAGCGAGCACAGCGTGAATACCTCGTCAAACATCCCAACTACAACAAATCGATGTACATCTTCGGGCCTAAACATCCAGTCCGGAGGCTTTGTCAACGCATCGTTGGGCCAGGCAGAGGTACTGTGCGCGTGGAGGGTGTAGAACCGTACAAACCTGTCTGGTACTCGTTTTCGGCTTTCATCTACGCAGCAATTGTTGCTATGGTGCTTCTTGCTTGTATCACTACACCTTTGTATCAGAAGAAGTACTTCAGCTCCGACCGCAATTGGTTTGTCTACACTGACATGGGCTTCGCCGTTGTTTTCACATTCGAGGCAATCATTAAGGTGATTGCAGACGGCTTCTTCTGGACGCCCAATGCATTCTTCAGAAGCTCCTGGGGCTTCATAGATGGTATTGTGTTGGTAACCCTCTGGATAAATGTCGGAAGCAGCCTGGTTAAAGACTACAGTCTCTCACGACCAATTGGTGCTTTCAAAGCACTCAGAGCCTTGCGATTGCTGAACGTCAGTGATAGTGCGAAGGATACATTCCACTCGGTCATCATTCTTGGAGGAATGAAGGTTGTGGCTGCAGCATCGGTTTCGATGAGTTTCCTGGTTCCTTTTGCCATTTACGGAGTCAACTTGTTCAACGGACAGATGATGAGCTGCAATGACGACAACTTCGAAGGTAATCTGACGTCTTGCATCAATGAGTATTCTAGCTCGCCTTACAACTGGGAAGTACTCGCACCCCGAGCAGTATCAAATCCGTACTATTCGTTCGATAATTTCGGAGATTCACTTTTCATCCTGTTCCAGATTGTCTCCCAAGAGGGCTGGATTGATGTGCAAGAAAACGCCATGAAGATAATCAGGACTGGTATACAGCCGCAAGACGGAGCAGCTCCAGAGAATGGTCTTTTCTTCATTGTTTTCAATTTGCTTGGTGCAGTGTTCGTCTTGACGCTGTTCGTGTCTGTCTTCATGCGTAACTACACTGAACAGACTGGTGTTGCCTTTTTGACTGCCGAACAGCGCTCTTGGCTGGAATTAAAGAAACTGCTCCGACAAATTTCCCCATCGAAAAGATCCCTCAACGGCCAGGGTGCTACCTGGCAAAAATGGTGTTATCGTGTCGCTGTCAAGAAGCATGGACGATGGGCAACGATAGTTGATTTTACGCTCCTGGCTCATCTGATTTTCCTGATGCTGGAGTTCTACCCAGAGCCGAAGGAATGGGATTTGACTAGATGTAAGTTTATTGATGTCCAATCTTGAGGATTATCGGATCAAGCTAACGACTTCCAGCGGTCATTATTTTCCTTTTCATTCTAGTATTTTTGGTCAACGTGTTCATTCGCCTGGTCGGACTTGGCTGGCATCGGTTTATTCGAAGTTCATGGGATCTTTACTCCGTCCTAGCCGTTCCCGGTGCCTTCATCACAACCATCCTGCACATCGCCTTCAAGAGACAGTCCATCTTGGAGCTGAATAAATTATTTCTTGTTGCCGTTGCGCTCTTGCTGATACCGCGAAATAATCAGCTGGATCAACTATTCAAGACAGCCGCGGCTAGTCTGCCAGTCATTGGAAACCTCCTTGCTACATGGTTTGTTCTGTTCTTGGTATTCGGTATCGCCATGAACCAGGCTTTCGGCCTCACGAAGTTTGGTAGCCAGGAAACCAACAACCTTAATTTCCGAGATATTCCTAAATCTCTTATCCTACTCTTTCGCTGCAGTTGTGGTGAAGGGTGGAACGAAATCATGGAGGACTTTGCCACCATGGACCCTCCATTTTGCACATATAGTAACGACTTTCTCAACGATGACTGCGGCAGCGCCGCATGGGCTCGTACACTTTTCATTGCATGGAACATTATTAGCATGTATATTTTTGTGTCGCTGTTCGTTTCGCTCATTTTCGAAAGTTTCTCTTACGTCTATCAACGCAGCAGCGGGCTGTATGCTATCAGTCGTGAAGAGATTCGCCGGTTCAAGCAGGCTTGGGCCGAGTATGACCCTGGCGGTACAGGATTCATTACCAAAGACCAGTTCCCTCGTTTACTTGGGGTAAGTAGATTTATTTGGTGATCTAGATATTTGTCAGCCATTGAGCTAACCTGGATTCAAGGAACTATCGGGCGTATTTGCCATGCGGATCTATGAAGAGCCCTTCACAGTTGGTGCTATACTGGACCAATGTCGTACGACCCCACGAGACTCTGTGTACTCGTTCCATTCAGCATCAATGCCACTACGTTCGAGGGAATCGCTTTCATCGACGAAGCAGCCACAAGCAAACGACATCACCGGCGGTGTTGATATCAAAAAACTTAGCAAGATTATCCAGGAGATACCGGTAGACGAAATCCGACAAAGGCGCCAGATTCTCAACATTTTCTACGAAGAAATACTCGTCTCCGCGGATCCCGAGAGGGGACTCTCTTTCCACCAAGTCTTGATGATTCTTGCTCATTACAAGGTTATCACCGACAGCAAGAGTTTGCGACTTGAGGAATTCCTTCGCCGCCGAGCACGACTTCAGAGAGTGGAAGAAGCCGTGCGTCGCAACACCGTTATAGGTTTCTTTGATACTCTCTACTGGTCACGCCGGTTCCGACAATCTGTGGAGCGCAAGCGAGAAGGCCGCATGGCCGCCCCTCCACAGTTCACAGTGCCAGAGATCTTTGTTGAGAACCCAGCTGAGTCTGATGAGTTCGAAGAGCAGGCTCCAGGGACCATGACACCGCAGACACAGCCTGATCTTGAGTCACCATTTACACCGATGCTTTCGCCGTCCTCTTCGTCGCATCGTCGTGCTGAGTCTACGCCTACTGGCCGCCATACTGATCTACCTCGGCTGGACACCACTCTATCAGGTCGATCAACTGGCAACAGCACCCCAACAGATTGGTCGAGCTTCAGTCCATCACGGACCCCGCGCCATATGTATGGTGACCGGCCATCATTTGATCTCGGCGATCGCAGCCAATCGCCCCAAGCTCCTGGCGGTGACCATTCGCGCCAGAACAGCGCCATGAGCGTTCAAGATGTTATGAGCTCTCTTGAAACATCTGCCTGGGGTGAGAGTATTCGACGCAGCTTTACAAAGCGTCGCTCTGGCGACCAAAAATCAGACGACCGTTCATCGGAATAGGCTAGTCTTGACTAACGTGTTAATGTGTTCTCCATGAAAGACGAATACGAGTGTACGGATATATGAAGGGCAGAGAGTGCCTGTGAGCCCTTTTGAACATTTTCTTTGACTTTCCGTTTTTTGCTTTTTTTTTTTTTTTTCTTTCTCCTTCTTTCTTCTTCCTGGTCTCGAATGATTCGACCTCTTGAGTTTCATAGTTTTGTTTGCTGTACAATACCCTCCTTGATCCTAGCATTGGGAGCATAGCAACGGCGTGGCATTCCACTTTTTCCCTCTTCCCTTTCCTTCTCTTCTTCCATGACTTTCCCGCTTCATTCCACATTTTCTCCTTTAATTTCCTGACAAGGTACCCTTCATAGATGGCATGTACAATGGGTATAGATGCCCGGCTGTGGGCTGAATCAAGTGGGGCCGAACTATTGAATTCGAACCATAAATTAGGTTTCGCGATCTAGGATAATGGCATTCACCCTTTTTTACCTTGGCTGGTAGGGATGACCTGACGAAATAGAATGAAAAATGGTTCCACGTATCAAAACTCCAGATAAATCCCCATTTTCCTCCGGAAAGAATCGAACAATAGGCCAAAAGCTGGGGATTTTACCGCATCCGGGCCAGGCACAATCGCATTCATCCGCATGCGTCCGCCGCATCCGATATTCGATTTCGTGTCTCAAATCCTCCCTGCAGCGTCCTTGCAGACCCTTAAATCATCCCACTTCATAATGCTTCTTTGTCCTTTTGGCTCTTCAAGATTCAGTTTCCAGCCAACTTGACTTCTACTTGACTCTATCATGGGGAGTTGAGTCCAATCTACAATCCCGCATTCCATACTTTCAATCCAACCAATCAGACACCCGCGTCACATCAGACACATCAAGGCAATCTGTGCTCACAGCGAGGAAGAGAAGAAAAAAAAAACCAAAAACAAAAAGAAAGAATGGATCAATCCCCCTCGCCATTCTCTCCTATCCCAATTACCAATCGCACCAAGCGGCCTCCAGTGAACGATACCCCGAGCCCCCCAAGCTCGGTCACAACATCGCCACCATCATCACCGACCACCTCGGCCCGCCGACAGAATCACAATCAAATAACTTCTTCCCACCTATTCGGCCTCTCCTTCCACCCGTACAATTCGAAAGAGGAGACGGAATTAGTAGTTCCTCACAGCCACCCAAACAATGACCCCGCCACTTCAACCGCACACGGCGGCGTGAGCATCCTCCCCTGCGCCGTCCTTCGTGGTCGCTCTCCTCTAATGGTCGTGCGCCGAAGACCGTCTGCGATCGAAATGGCACTCAGTGAAGAGCGATCTCGCTGCGACTGCGACTCAATCGAGCGCCAGGGCCTGGACCTGATGGAGCCACGGCCCGTCGATCAATGTATGGCCACAAGATTCAACAACCATGCCAGGACTGTGTCTGGAGCCAGTATGACTGGAAATTCTCAGCGCCGCTCATCTGCTGGCACTGCCAGGGAGAGTCTTTCCAGTGATGGACGCCCAGTTGTCGTGCAGCAGCCCCGTTTTGTTATGGGAGGCATCTTCGAGGTAATGGAAGGGCGGGCATGAGGTTACGGGTTAACCTAGGCGTTATGGGGTTTCAGGCTGCTGTACACGAGATACGCTTGAGACTGGAGCTTGCCTTTTGTACAGTGTTTGAGGAAGTTTATCTTGATTTGTACAGATTCATCTATTTTGTTCTGATACCATTTAGTAGTGACTAATAATTCACTTTGTGTTAATAATGATTGCTGGAGACCTGGTATAACTTTGAAGTTGCCAAATCCTCTTTAAAAAAAAAAGCTACTTCTAGGCTAAGTGATCGAACTATCCAACAAACTCCACTGTAGAGGGTTTCTCCCGGGTCTTGGCCTCCCGACCCGACCCACTATGGGCTTGGAGATAGAGCCCGTAGCCCAGCCTATTTGCCGGTTGGGTCGAGTTGGACTATGGGCCATGGGCTAGTGTGCGGAGGTCTATTCTCCTGATTAGACCTTTCCCCGTTCTTCCAGAGGTGAAGAGGAGAAGGATTCTTAGTTACTGCCCCGACAGCCTGCACTCTTCACCAAAATTTCCCAAATTTCCCGGTCTCACACTCTCGCTACTCCTAATATCTCGAAATATCAGTTATTGCCTTGTCTAATATCCATGGAACCTTGATTAATGTACCTCGATCTAGCTCCGGGTCTGATACGATATTGGACAATCAGCTATATATTCCATAAGAACAGAATACACATGTACTTGCGTCTATGCCCAGGTGGCTATGAAGTTATTATTCTTCTACCAGATCACCTGGGCAATAACCTTGGAATCAAGTAGACCTACCTAATGAATATATGTCTTAATCCCATACTCTAGACAGGAATTTCTACCTAGATAGACAGAATATAAAGTAAGGAGACCTGCCAACATAAGTTGATTTCATTTGAGTATAATTTTACATTCTTGCCAGAATCTATAGATCAGAATTCCTGGATATTTCTTATCCATAACTAGATCTCCACAA